>WITN01000613.1:0-52785 GCA_015025155.1 Lactarius quietus
ATTACACATCCCTGACCCAATTAGGATGGCTACTCAAACGCATGTCGAAGAAGAAATAGCCCCACTAGTCATCGATGAAAGAACGGGCCATGTTGTAAATATGGACCCAGAAGACCTACAAGCCGCACGACGGGCCATGGGCCCAGACGAACCAGATCAACCAGGAGGGTTCGATTTTGACTATAATGAACCACCTCCTCGACCATACGAACAAATCAATAGGGGAGTACAAGGACACAGACAACCAAATCAAGGAGGCCTTCCATTTGGTGGAGGACCGCCAGGAGGACCACCGCCCATGGGCGGAGGAGGACCACCACCCATGGGGGGAGGAGGACTGCCAGGAGGAATGCCCCAAGGAGGAGGCAACACCACGGACAAATTCATAGGAAACCCTCCAAGCTTGTTCAGTGGGGACAGATCAAAAGTCGAAGGATTTATCCTTCAATGGGAAATCTACACCGGGGTCAACGCAAGCCACGCCGCAATGAGGAATAAATACCAAAAGGCAATGTTATTCCTCACCTACATTCAAGGAGACCTGGTTAACGCCTGGGTCATGTCCGCCAACCAATGGTTGGTAAGGGAGGTATCCAGAGGAGTCAGCCAATTCGACAACAGGCTGTGGAATAATATTCTACAAGCCTTTCGGCGACAGTTCGCCGATGTACTCAGCAAGGAACGCGCCCAAGCCCAACTGGACGCAGGAATAAGGATGAAGGAAGGCAAAATCGACGATTACATCGCGTTATTCGAACAACTCGTTCGATACGTGGGATACAACATCAACGCCGAGCAGACCTTGAAGTACTTCATAAAAGGACTGCCCAGGACACTTTATGAAGCAATGTACCAACACGACGAGCCCAGAACTTACGAAGATTGGAGGGCATTGGCCCTCAAAAGGCAGCAAAAGTGGATCCACATGCAGACGGTGCGCGGAAACCTAGACATGTTCAAAGGATCCACTAACAGAAATCAATCGGGAGCATTGGCGAAACTGCTCACCCCACTACCACACCCCGACGCAATGGATACATCGGCGGACCGAGTTAGAGGAAGACTCGCAGGAGCAGAGGATGTTATCAATACCCCACGACCTCCCTTCCCGCCAAGAGGGGGGTACCTTCAAAGGCAGCGAGGAAACCGACCCGACTTTAGTCAGGTTCGCTGCTATAATTGCAACAAAATGGGGCACATCAGTCAAGACTGTCACCAACCACGAAGAAACAAACGCCAACAGATCAGAAGTACTGAAGAGAAGCCAAAGACTGATGAAGACAAAGCCAAAGACTGGCTGAGGGGAGTAGCCAGCCAAGAAGACAATGTGAAGGACCTCATCCTGCAAAAGTTGATGGGGACGGATTTTTCAGATGCCTAAACCCGACGGCCTGGGTGAGGGCGCTTCGTTGTAACTCAGTGTACATTATGCGCTACCATTCTATGCGAATTCCAGTTCAGCTACACACACGTTACAACACGGCCGAAGTAAAAGCACTAGTGGACTCAGGAGCCACTGATAACTTTGTGAGTGAAAGCTTTCTCCAGTGAATGGGGATAAAAACACGGTTGCTAGACACGCCCAAACGAATCTACAATATCGATGATACCGCAAACAAAGCCGGGCACATAACTCGATACGTCATTCTTCGAGTTAACGTCAATGGAAATGACAAAGAGATGAGATTCCTGGTCACCAACATCGGGAAAGAAGATATACTGTTTGGGTATCCGTGGCTAGCAGCCTACGAACCACAGTTCGACTGGAAAAAAGGAATGATTAACCGAGCACATCTTCCAGTCACAATCAAAACCGTCAATATAACCGACAGGAGGAACATATTGGCCCACCTACTAACAAAATCAAAAGAACACATAGTGGAACAATTAAGGCAAGAGGAACCACGAGGATGAAGAGTGATGATCCCAGCGGTCGAACACGCTATCGCGGCCAAACCCAAAGACGAAGAAACCGCTGTCCTACCTCCACAATACAAGTCATTCCGCAAGGTGTTTGATGAAGAAGCATCAACAAGACTTCCAGAAAGGCGACCTTGTGATCACGCAATCACGCTCCAACCCAACGCCCCGACATCAATCACATGTTGACTTTACCCTATGACCCGGACGGAAGATGAAGCCCTGGATGCCTTCATTGACGAACACCTCAAAAAGGGTTATATTCGACCCTCAAAATCACCATACACATCGTCCTTCTTCTTTATTAAAAAGAAGGATGGGAAGCTTCGTCCGGTCCAAGACTACCACGCTATAAATCGGTGGACGGTACGAAACCAGTACTCGCTCCCATTAATAACAGATTTAATGCGAGACCTTGGTGGAGCGGTCATATTTTCAAAGTTCGATGTCAGACAGGGGTACAACAACATCCGAATCAAAGAAGGAGATGAGCACAAGGCAGTGTTCAAAACAAGACGAGGCCTTTTTGAACCTACAGTCATGTATTTTGGCCTTTGCAACTCACCCGCAACCTTCCAGGCCTTCATGAACGAACCAGTCATCGCCAAATTCACGACGGAAGGCACACACATCCGCATCTACATGGACGACATCGCCGTCGCCACCAACAATTGTGGCACCTTCCAACGGACGAACGAGGCACACACAGCAGCCGTCTCAGCCGTCCTCGCAGTTGCTGCCACCCATGATCTTTACTTCAAATTAGCAAAATGCGCGTTTCACATTCCATCCATTGATTACCTGGGGGTAATCCTTGAAAAGGGGATGACGTGCATGGATCCTGCGAAGGTCACGGGTGTTCGCACGTGGCCCACACCAACAAAGGTCAAAGATGTACGCAGCTTTCTAGGCTTTTGCAATTTTTACCGTCCCTTTATTCGAGGATTTGCCAACATCGCCAAACCAATGAACGAGCTAACGAGGAAAGATGTCGAATGGCATTGGGGACCAACCCAACAAAAAGCCTTCGAGACACTCAAACACCGCATTACAAGCAACCCGATCCTCATTCACCCAGATCAGAAAGAACAATACGACCTTGAAGTAGACGCATCAGGATTTGCGGTTGGAGCAGTTCTTATGCAAAAGGGATCCGATGGCAAAAAGCACCCGGTTGCGTTTTATTTGGCCACCCTCAATGAAGCCGAACGAAATTATGACATATACAACCTGGAACTACTAGCCATCGTGAAAGCACTACGAAACTGGAGATACCTACTAGTGGGATCACCACACAAGGTCAGAGTATTTTCGGACCATATGAATCTACAATACTGGCGAGACCCACAGAAGATTAGCCGAAGAGTCGCTCGAGAAGTTCTAGAGTTGGAAGAATATGATATCGAGATACACCACCTCAAGGGACGAGCCAACGGTAGGGCAGACACGTTGTCCAGGAGACCAGACTACGACACTGGAGAAAAGGACAACGATCGAGTCACTGTACTGCCCAATGAAATATTCATACGAACGATCATGGGAATTATACCGGCATCCATCAAACAAGAAGAAATATGAATCAAAGCATGGATTAGCCCTCATGAGCTCAAGAAGATAGATGGAGTGTGGTTCAAAAACGGACGAGTGGTGGTCACTGCCAAGAAACACGAAGAACTAAGGAAAGTCATAAAGCAGTGCCACGATGTGATAACAGCAGGACACCCAGGAATAGCAAAGACACAAGAGCTGCTAGCCTGACACTACTGGTGGCCTAACATGAAGACTGACGTTGTCGACTACGTTCAAGGATGTGCGGAATGCCAACGACACAAGGTCAACACTCGACCCACCAAAGCACCACTCGAACCCATCTATCCACGAATGGAAGCCACACCATTCGAAGTCATCACGGTGGATTTTATAACTAAGTTACCCCAATCAGACGGATACGACTCGATTCTGACAATCACAGATCATGACTGTTCCAAGGCGTCGATATTTCTACCCTGCTGAGAGTCAATGTCGGGAGAGGAAACGGCGATACTCTATGCCCAAAAAGTACTGCCGTGGTTTGGACTCCCAAGCAAGATAATCAGCGACTGAGACCCCCGCTTCGCGGCAAAGTTCATGCGAGAACTATGCCGAATCCTCCAAATACAACACAACATACTATCCTATTACACCTTGTGCTCGGAAATCGATAATCTTTTTTTGTATCTTCAACAACTCAACGTAGCTACTTCAAATTGTACATAGTAACAGAAATATATACATCAGATGTCATAGTATTTTTATTTCCCTGGCTTCTGTGGTCTTTCGAAAGGCAGTCGACATTCAAAATTGTATCACCTCTTGCACACTTTTGTCACGCTTTTGTCACGCTGATTAAGCGTTGGCATTTCGGCATTTGTGGCGACTGTCTGCACATGTTGAAGTCAAAATATGGAAAGCATCATGCTGTGCCGAGATGCCAGCCATGACCAAAAGAGGAACGCAAAATCAGTCACGCTCAAGGTCACTTTCAGTGAGTTTTAGTTCTGCAGCTCGATCACTGTAGAATACTGACTCTAAAATTGAGATACTTAGTAATTTACAACCGTTCTATAGAATCTGCCAAAAACATTTGTGTGGAAGTACTGCGGTTATCGGCGTCTGGGGGTGAGGATGCCTGTGTAAGACCAATACATCGGAATTATGATTTTTTTGTAGTCGTTGATTTGGACTGATTTCCCTTTTTATATATGATCTCACACCCATGGAACCTACACTATTTACTGTTTTTTATTTGAGAAGAATAGCTATGGAGAAAGTACTAAAATCTTCGAATCTTCAAATGTGTGCACAAGGTGTAACACCTGCGCAAGGTGAAATAGGATAGTATTGACTGCTTACCATCCAAGGATGGATGGGCAATCAGAACGCACCAATCAGTGGTTAGAACAATATCTATGATTGTGGGCAAACGAAAGACAAGATAACTGGGCGGCCCAGCTACCGCTAGCAGAATTCGCTCACAACAATACGATAAGCAGCACCACGAAACAAACCCCATTCTTCGCACTAATGGGGTATCATCTGAGAGATAAGTGGATGACGGGAACATCAGCTTACCCAGTGTATCCAACAGACTAGAACAACTAGCAGACGCCCGACGGAGTGCGCAGGAGAACATGATAAAGGCCCAAAAGTTGTGGATCAAACACAAAGACACGCCTAGGTACACCATAGGAGACCAAGTGTTATGACTGGCACAGCGTGGCCTGACTTAGGCCCTACATGCGATGGCAAATGTAACGTGACTTAGCAATACGTGTCAACACACGGAGGCGTGACTTGTTCCAAGGACGCTTGAAAGCGCCTTCCTAAGAGAGCTAGTGTCACGGTTTGACATCGTTCGGACTGCTTATCATCACCATTACGAGGTCTCGGAGTTCGGGACGCTTACTACTCGGTTATGACTACGATAGTAAGCCTCATTAGTCATGGACACTTACGCGTCGTCGGTCTTTGGGTTTCACCGATGTTTCATGTATTTGTATTACTTACTATGACTCGATACTATTAGCACCGTACTAGGGTTTGAGCTTTGAGCTGCGCTTTAAAGCCAGCGAGTAACTGTATATAAACTAGTCAGTAAAGACCAAGGCTCTTCAGCTTGGTCTTCTTGAATCATCACCGATCTATTCTCATCCTCTTCCAATCTATCGATTGAAGCTTGCCTTTTGAGGTACCCTAGTGTCTATACCAAGAGACGACCTAGTGGCAGTGCAACTTAGCTAAGTTGCCAGTGACTATCAACATTCATCCGTATACTTGAACATCACGATGCAGATCTGTTCAAGTCGAACAAGCGTTAGGTGATAACGCTACATTAAGACCAAGCTTCAATGTGGCGTCAACAGAAACTACTTGAGACCGTTGTCAAAGCTGTGACGACCTCTGGTTCAAACTAAGAGGCGCTGACAACGTACCACAACGATTTCGCAAAAACACAGAGTATAGGTATAGCAAAACCACAGGTACTGAAGGATACCACGCCAGAAGCCAAGAAGACAATCGATCGGTCGCAGTTGAGTTCGTTTACGATCGATACGTGTGGATTGAAATTCACTGGTTTCAAACCGGGATTGGAGAAGGAGAGTGGGAAGGATTTTGACCAGCCTTGGAAGATTTAGGCTGTGATATATACATCAACGAACTTACACAAGAAGAAGTACAAGAATTGGACACTGCAAACACAAGACCATCATCTGCTACACCCCCTCCATCACCAAGTACCAGGAGTCACATATCTTGTGACATGAAGTCACCATCTCCATCTCTACAAGGAGAAACATTAGCAATCGCAACAGAAGCATTACAACTAGGAGCAATGACAATGCTCACCTCTCATGTTCAAACACAGGCTGCCATGGGAAGTTCATCCACACAACCAGTCTATTCTCTTACTAACTCACCCATTGCACCAACGGTCACGGTGTTTCGAGCACTCGTGGATCCTCAAAATCAACAAGGACCGCCAAACCCACCAGAGGGAGCTGGCGGTGGAGGAGCCAGCGATGGAGGAGCCGGCGGAGGAGGAGCTGGTGGTGGTGGAGCAGGACCTCCTGGAGGAAACCCACCAGGACCGATACAAGCAGTGCAAGCACCCATACCGGCGCCACATGACAAATTTTGTGGCAACCCACCTGCAATATTTGCAGGAGATCGTGAGAAAGCAGAAGAATTTCTAATGCAGTGGAGTTTATACAAAGGAATCAACTCCACCCATTCCATCATGCGCAACCCATATCAGAAAGCTATGTTGTTTCTCACCTATATTCAGGGAACGGCAGTAACCGAATGGGTAGGATCAATGGTGGCTTGGTTACGAGTCCAAGTGGACGTCAACGGACGAAACCCTTTCGACGATTGATTGTGGTACAACACTCACTCGTCGTTCATGAGGCAATATGCGGACACGTTGAAAGAGGAGAAAGTGCAAACAGAGTTGCGTAGGGGTATCAAGATGGAAAAAGGAGACATCGATGCGTATGTGGCCAAATTCGAACAACTGGTCAGATACGCTGGCTACAATATAGATCAACCAATGGTCCTTGATCTATTCGCAAATGGATTACCGGCCAAACTACACGAAACCATCTATCTTCACGATGGTCCTACAGACTATGAAGACTGGAAAAGAGCAGCCATCAGACGGCAGGGCCAGTACCTTCATATGAAAAACAAAATCGACCAATACAAGATACAACCTCGGTCTCCCCCACAAGTACAAACGAACTGGAGGCAGTTCAGACGTCACCCAGATGCAATGGATACGTCAGCAGACCAAGCCAGGGCCAGAGGATGACTGGCACACGCCGAAGATGTTTTGGCCCAACCAAGGCCGTATCTTAACAATCCTCGACCCCTGTTTAAACCTCGTGAAGGATTCCTGCAGAGGAGGCAACCTCCGGACCTCAGGGAAGTAACATGTTATAACTGTCAAAAGAAAGGACATCTTAGTCGCAATTGCTCCCAGCCACGTCAACCACGCCAACCACAAAGGCCATATAGCAACTCTCGAGGCCTAGAAGTGGTGGATGATCGCACTGAAGTCGGAGAAGATCTCCACATCGCTCAAATGGTAGTGGATAGCCGCACTACCGAAGAAAGGAAGAACGACTGGCTGCGAACGGCGGCCAACGAAACTGAAGAGTTCAAGGCCATGGCCATGCAGGAGTTGATGGGGAATAAGGATTTTGGGGACGCCTGAACCCGACAGCCTGGGTGAGGGCATTACGTTGCAATGCTGTATATATAACTCGTTTCCGCTCTATGCGAATTCCAGTATCGATCCAAACCAGCAGCAACAAGGCTGATATAAAAACATTAGTGGACTCCGGAGCCACCGACAATTTCATCAATCATCGGTTTGTGAAACGAATGGGGTTGGGAATAGCCCCATTACCACAGCTGAAACAATTGTTCAACATAGATGACACCCATAACAAAAAGGGATCAGTCACTCATTTCGTTGATCTACAAATATTGACAAAAGGGATTGTCAGAAAAATGCGATTCCTAATCACGGACATTGGAAAAGAAGACCTCCTTCTTGGGTATCCATGGCTCAGCACCTTCGAACCAAAGTTCAGTTGGAAGCATGGCACTATCAATGAAAACGTATTACCAATCGTCATTAAATCATGCCATCCCAAGGTCAACGCCAGCGTAGTAGCCCATTTACTTTCAAATGCGGCGAAACACAATATTATTGCAAAATTAGAAGCACATAGCTCCATCAAAGGCGCTGCCACTGATCTCGCTATCGCCACAGGACCCAAAGAAGAAGTCCAGATACCAGAAGAGTATAGCGACTTCAAAAAGGTTTTCAGCGAAGAAGAATCTCACCGATTCCCCCCTTCTCGGGAATGGGATCACGCTATCGAATTCAAATCCAACACGCCGGATCATATCAATTGTTCCATATACGAACTCTCCCAATTGGAAGACAAACCACTACGCGACTTCATCACGGAACAACTCAATAAAGGGTATATTAGACCCTCTAAATTGCAGTATGCTTCCCCGTTCTTTTTTGTGAAAAAGAAGGACGGAAAGCTATGTCCAGTACAGGATTATCGATGGATCAATGAGTTCACAATCCGCAACAATTACCCACTACCATTGATTCAAACCCTCATCAAAGACCTTAGCGGTGCACACATCTACACCAAACTCGATGTACGGTGGGGATACAACAATATCCACATCAAGGCAGGTGATGAACACAAGGCGGCGTTCAAAACGCCATACGGACTTTTCGAACCTACTGTGATGTTTTTCGGCTTAACAAATTCACCTGCCACATTCCAGACCATGATGAACCACATCTATCGGGACACGATTGCAAAGCACGACACAAAAGGGACCACTATTCGGGTTTATATGGATGATATCGGCATCGCTACGCAGACAAACATCACTGATCATATCAATGCGGTTAGGGATGTACTAATGGTAGCCGTGAAGTACGACTTATTTTTCAAGCCGGAGAAATGCACCTTTCACTTGACGTCCCTTGATTACCTGGGGGTAATCCTTGAAAAAGGGGTAACACGTATGGACCCTGTCAAGATCGCCGGCATAAAAAATTGGCCAACGCCAACTAAAGTTAAGGACGTATGATCTTTTCTGGGTTTTTGTAATTTTTACCGCCTATTCATCAAAGGATTTGCATCAATTGCCAAACCATTGAACGATCTCACAAAGAAAACAACGGAATGGCATTGGGGCTCAACGGAACAACACGCATTCGAGGTATTGAAAAGACGGGTTACAAATGAACCTGTATTGGCACACCCGATATTGCAGGACCAATTTGAACTGGAAGTAGATGCATCAGGATTCGCGGTGGGAGCGGTGTTACTCCAAAAGAAAACTGATGGCAAAAGACATCCCATAGGCTATTATTCTGCAACCCTAAACACGGCGGAATGGAATTACGACATTTACGACCTTGAACTACTGGCAATAGTCAAGGCTCTACGCCATTGGAAGCCCTTACTAGCGGGGTCACACCATAAAATCAAAGTCTTTTCGGACCATATGAACCTGCGATACTGGAGAGAACCCCAGAAGATCAGTCGACGAGTCGCGAGGGAAGTATTAGAATTATCGGAATACAATCTTGAAATTCATCACATAAAAGGAACTGCAAATGGACGAGCAGATGCGTTATCAAGACGACCTGATTACGATCACGGAGAACAGGACAACAAAAACGTCATGGTGTTACCAGACAAAATCTTCATACGAACCACCAACACACACCGTACAGGAATGCCCGTCCATTCACTGGCCACAATCGTGGTAGAAGAAATGGGGATAACCAGTCACAAAGATGCACAAGATGAAAGTATCATTAAGCCATGGGTAGACCCGCATAAGCTAAAATGGATCAATGGAACATGGTACAAAGAAGGTAGAAGGGTAATTACCAAGGGAAGTGAAGAGCGGAAATCAATAATCGCTGCTCACCACAATACCCCAGTGCATGGTCACCCAGGAATCAACAAAACTGGCAAAATAGTAGAACGATACTATTGGTGGCCAACAATACGACAAGATGTATTGGCATATGTAAGGGGCTGCGCAGAGTGCCAACGACATAAGGTCAACAATCGCCCTATCCGAGCCCCAATACAACCCATATTCCCCAAACCGGAAGCTATGCCATTTGAAACTATTGCTCTCGACTTTATCACTAAATTACCAATCGCACAGGGCTATGATTCCATTTTAACAGTCACAGATCATGACTGTACCAAGGCGTCGGTATTTATTCCTTGTAACGAGGAAATCGATGTGGAGGAAACAGCTGCCTTGTACATCAAACATGTGTTCATGCGGTATGGACTACCGAACAAGATCATCAGTGATAGAGATCCTCGATTCGCGTCCAAGTTCACAAGGGAATTATGCAAACAACTGGGGATTAGTCAAAACATCTCCACCGCATACCATCCTCGTATGGATGGACAATCAGAGCGGACAAATCAATGGCTCGAACAATATCTTCGTTTTTGGGTAAATGAACAACAGGACAATTGGAATCTTTATCTTTCAATGGCAGAATTCACACATAACAATTGGCCCAATGAGGCCACAGGGCAGTCTCCGTTCTTTTTATTGATGGGGCATAACCCTCGCGCTGATTGGAATTCCACGCCTAGCCCCCTTCCGCAAGTGGCGTTGCGCCTCGATCAATTCAAACAAGCACGGGAACACGCCCAAAAGCAAATTATCAAGGCCCAGAAGTCATGGGTATCACATAAAGATACACCCAAGTTCCAAACAGGGGACCGCGTATGGTTAGAAGGGCGTCACTTGAGGACCCATCAGCCGAGCGCCAAGCTTGCGCCCAAAAGACATGGACCCTTCCAGATCATTCAGGTGATGTCCCCCATCAATTATCGATTGGAATTACCTGCCAAATGGAGCATCCATGATGTGTTTCATATCGATCTTCTCACCCCCTATCGCAAGACTTCCTTTCATGGACCAAATTTCCCAAGACCTCCCCCTGAATTAATCGATGGGGAAGAAGAATACGAAATCGAGAAGATTCTAGACCAACGGCAATTCGGCAGGACAAGGCGCAAACAATTTCTTATCAAATGGAAGGGGTATCCAGACTCGGAATCGCAGTGGGTCAATGCCACTGACATACATGCCCCTGATGCCTTAGCTGAGTTCAAACGGTCTTTGAATTTGTCACCCTCATCCATAAAAGCAGGCTCTTCCTTGGATGAAGTGCATCAGTTCTTCCTCCGACGAACGATGACCACTTCCCCTACTGCCTCCACACATACCACTTCCTCTTATCATGCACCCGCTATCTCCACCACACAGCCCACCTATGCTGGAGTCGCCGCAGCCTTCCGCTGCATTGAGCCAGGGGACTTCATCCCCGAAACCCCTGATGTATGCGGACACAATACTGACGGACTGGAAGAAGACCGATCGGGAGTGAAGGAGGAAACTCCTACTCAAGTCGAGAGTCTCATTGTTCCACAAACGCTTGTCAAGGTTCCAAGTGTCTCCGACCTCAGTGATGTGGTCCGAGTTTGTGGACACTGTAAGCAAACCGCCCTGTCATGTCCAGGCCATCCTGACCTCGTCGACTCCCACATCCACTACGACTGTGGACAACTCATCCACAACTGTACATGTAATCACGACCCCGTCTTCGTCCCCCCGCCGCCAACACCTCGATATATTAATGTCGACCCCCCTACCAACGTCATCATGGACCCCGCAACGTCCTGGGGTATTCACATCCGTGCCACCCTCCAAGCTCGAGAAGACGGCTCGGATAAAGAAAACCAAGATCCCCGCCAAGTACCGCGACCCAAAGATGAAGGGGTACCACTTGTGCCACGGAGGGGGAGGCGAGGAAGAAGAGCTGGTGTGGCAACACCAAAAGAAAGCCCTTGTTTCCCAGATTACCGCGGAGGAGGAGCCCCAGCAGAGCGGCAGCGCAATCAAGACAAGGCTGACGCCCCTGATGGATTTGAGCTAAACATTCCCCCCAGATACATCGCTTTCAGAATGACCATCAACGGTCACATTACAGTTGCCAAGTACATCCATGTGATGCCTGGCAACAATCCCATTGTCTATGGGTGTATGGAGAAAGGGGGGGAGATTCAACAAGGTGAAGTCCACGCAGCTCCTGATTTCGATGCCGTGGATAACGACCGCCATTACACGCATGACCAATTGCGGTACTTGCGACAGGATTATTGTTACGTGCGAGCTGCACGTGAGCTGGACTTCGGCAACGTAAGGTGAATGCGGTGACTTAGCAACTGGTTAACTCTAACACGAAGGTAGAGTATCGTCTCAACGCACGAAGGCGGAGTCTTTGCGGTTATAACGGCAACACAGTCCGGAAGGACGAAGGAAAGCTCTTTGCTGATTCGATGTGAGAAGTGTACAAGAACTTCAAGCTGTCGACCACAACAGTCGACAGCTTCCTTATATCGGTAAGTAACACGCCACTACTACTAGTCACAACGTACAACACACGACAAATACTACTACGATCTGTAAGTCGCTCACTAAGAACATCAGTCATCATCCATCATCGTACAGTAAGTAATCAGTCATCATCCGTCATCGTACAGTAAGTAATCAGTCATCATCATCATCATACCGTAATTGTCTTTGTTATGCCTTGTCCCCTGGGTTATCGGCTTAGGTCAGATACTTACTATGACCTGGGACGTTACATCACCCCCTTCACAAGGGTGAGCGCCCACGCTCGACCACCCAATTGGTCACCGTTGTAAGTCCGACGTCTGTCTCATGTTCATCACGCACCCTCTGCAATGCGTGGGCCCGTCCTAGTCTTCGCGCCGAGTGCCTAGCCCGGTCAACGTGAACGAACACGTCGTCCTCGAGCCTTTTGATGGCAGCTTCCAACTCCTCGATGACTTCCTGGGACACACGATAGCGTCTCACCTCAGCTTGTAGGGATATGTCCCCTAGCCTGGCGAGAGCTTCGTCTACCTGGCGCTTTCCCCGGAAGTCAGCGCGGAAGTACTTGAGCTCGTCACGATTGTACTCAGCTGCGGGCCCCATATCCCGACATGGCTCAGCGTGAATATCCCCCCTATAAATGGGCTCGTACCGCCCCATAGTCCCGAAGACCTCTGGGTTGTCGAGCATGCGTACTCGAATGTATCTTGCCGGCATCCGCCGCCCTTCGTGTTCGATGACCATCGGGACCCAATTCATCCCGTTGTTGAGGGTGAATCCCGTGGGGGTAGGCGATACGGCACGGATAGGGCGCCTCGTCGCATTCGCTCGGCGCGTAGTCGTTGGAGAGGGGATTGGTGTGTTACTGTAGGGTAGGATTCCGTGAGCGGCGTACCCTGCTTCCGCCATCGGTCCGAAGACGACAGCAACCGGCGATGATCCTCTTTCTTCATCACCGGCTTCTTTGGCAGATTCATCGTCGACTCTTGTGATAGGTGGTGGTATGAACCGGGGTGCGCAGTGACAGTAATTTGGGGGATTGTCGCAGCGGGTGCAGACAACCCTGGCTTCGTAGTAGGAGTTGTCGTCATCGGATGAGTCGTGTGCGACAGCCCTGGTTTCGTGGTAGGTGTCGTTGTCGGATGACTCGTCGCTGTCGTAACGATCGACAGCGGTAGTGGATGTGGCAGCGGTGGAGGGCTGGAGGATACTTGCCTCATCAGCAACCGTATCCTCGTCCGTCTCTCCCTCGCCGTCTTCTTCACTATCTGATCCAGCCGCCACGACTGCATTACCTCCCTCATCAGCGCAGTCTTCTCCCTCATCGTCCTCCACTCGTCCGCTTGGGGGTGTGGGAAATCGCCCGCGAGCCTCGGCCAAGTCCCGTTCTCGTTGTTCTCGTTCTTGTTTGTCTTGTTCAGCAACGACTCGCACTCGTTCGACTGCGGAGCAGAAGGGGTCGTCCACATTGTTGGTGGTGTTGTAGGTGGTGAGAGTGTTAACGGAGGGGAGGTCATCGATGTGAGTAAGAGTGTTAATGGGGATGTATGCCATTGGAGTGGAGATTGTTCGTGTCGTCGTCCCTGCTTTTATGTGAATTTCAGCTTGTGGGTTAGATTGTTTGAACTTCCTTATCTCTGCATCCGCGTGCACATCATCCCACGCGACCCACTGGTTGTCCGAGTTGGAGTATCCTTTCCATTTGATGAGGTACTGGAGTTTGCGTCCCCGTCCTCTTCTTCGCAAGTCTAGTACTTTTTCAACTTCATATTCTTCCACGCTGTCTACCAATTCTGGTGGTGGGCGCTGGTAGTTGACGCCATGAGTTGCCGTCTCTTTGTAGGGTGTGAGGAGATCTATGTGAAAGACATCATGGATGCTCCACTGCGTGGGAAGCTCTAGACGATAATTGACGGGAGACATCACCTGTTTGATGGTGAATGGCCCATGTCTTCTGGGCGCAAGCTTCGTGGTTGGCTGATTGGTTCGTAGGTGGCGTCCTTCTAGCCAAACCTTGTCTCCTATCTGATATTGAGGCGTATCACGGTGTTTGACCCATGACCGTTGCGCCTTCTGCATTTGTTCTTGCGCTTGTTGTCTTATCTCCTTCAATTGTTCTAGTCTTGCCTCGACCCGGGGTATTGACGAGACCTTATCTGTCCAATTGGCACGAGGGTGATATCCCATTAGCAACTTAAATGGAGATTCACGTGTGGACTCGTTGGTCCAATTGTTGTGTGAGAATTCGGCTAACACGAGATAGTCGGCCCAATTGTCTTGTCTTTCATTAACCCAAAAGCGGAGGTATTGCTCCAACCATTGGTTGCTTCGTTCCGACTGTCCATTGGTTCGCGGATGGTAAGCGGTGGATATGTTTTGTTGAATTCCCAAGAGTCGGCATAGTTCCCTTGTGAATTTTGACGCGAACCGGGGATCCCGATCGCTAATGATTTTTGATGGTAGTCCGAACCTTGCCAGTACGTGTTTTGCGTAAAGGACAGCCGTTTCTTCTCCTGATATTTCTTCTCTGCATGGTATGAATATAGATGCTTTTGAGCAATCGTGATCTGTGACGGTGAGTATGGAGTCATATCCGCGGGACTCGGGTAGTTTGGTGATGAAATCAAGTGCCACCACTTCGAACGGTGTTGCTTCCACTTTTGGAAATATTGGTTGTAGTGGTGCTTTCGTGGTATGTGTGTTAACCTTGCATCGTTGGCATTCGGCACATCCCCTAACGTAGTCAGCTATGTGTTGCTTCATCATGGGCCACCAGTAGTATCGCTCGATTAGTTGTGTCGTTCGATTTATTCCTGGATGTCCGTAAATAGGTGGGTCGTGGTGTGTGGAAATTACTTCTCTGATTTCTTCTGTTGTACCCGTGACCACTAGCCGTTGTCCCTGGTACCACCAGAGCCCGTCGGCTTTGATCAGTTTGTGTGGATCTACCCACTTGCGTATCTTTTGTTCATCTTGTTGTTGGCTAGTGATAGCGTTCCGTATGAACAATTCGTTTGGTAGTACCGTGACGCCTTCGTTGTCTTTCTCTCCTTGATCGTAATCGGGTCGTCGAGAGAGGGCGTCTGCTCTTCCATTTGCTGTCCCCTTGACGTGGTGTATCTCGAAGTTGTACTCCGCTAGCTCCAATACTTCCCTAGCAATCCTTCGACAGATTTTCTGGGGATCCCGCCAGTATCGCAGGTTGAGGTGGTCAGAGAATATTCGTACCTTGTGTGGCGATCCAGCCAGTAGATGTCTCCAGTGTCGTAGCGCTTTTACGATGGCCAACAACTCGAGATTGTATATGTTGTAATTGCGCTCAGCAGCGTTGAGTGTCGCTGAGTAATACCCGACGGGGTGTCGCTTCCCGTCTAGTTTCTTTTGTAATAGTACCGCTCCCACCGCGAATCCGGACGCGTCAACTTCTAGATCGAATTGTTGTGTTTGATCGGCATGCGCTAGGATCGGTTCTGTGGTAATTCGTCGTTTGAGTGTGTCGAAGGCCGTCTGTTGTCTTGTACTCCATTGCCATGGTTCGTCCTTGCGTGTTAATTCATTCAGTGGTTTGGCAATGTTGGCGAACCCTCTAATAAACTGCCGATAAAAATTGCAAAATCCCAGGAATGAGCGTACGTCTTTTACGGATGACGGGGATGGCCAGTCCCGTATACCGGAAATTTTGACGGGGTCCATACGTGTTACCCCCTCTTCAAGGATTACCCCCAGGTAATCAATGCTGGACGTGTTGAAGACACATTTCTCCGGTTTGAAAAAGAGGTCATGTTTCTGGGCAACGGCAAGTACGTCGCGGACCGCTTCTTGATGGTTCTCGATTGCTAGCGGTTGATGTTTTGTTGCTATTGCAATGTCATCCATATAGACTCTGATGGTGGTGCCTCGTATCTCATGTTTGCGATCGTTGGTCGGTAAATTTCATTCATGAAACTTTGGAATGTGGCAGGTGAGTTGCACAATCCAAAGTACATCACCGTTGGTTCAAAAAGGCCGCGTCGTGTTTTGAACGCCGCCTTATGCTCGTCGCCCTCTTTGATCCGTATATTGTTATATCCTTGTCGGACATCTAGTTTGCTGAATATCTGGGCTCCCCGAGATCTCTGATGAGATCGTCAATGAGGGGCAGTGGATATTGATTCCGTATTGTCCATTCATTGATCGCCGATAATCCTGTACGGGGCGTAGCTTTCCGTCCTTCTTTTTAATAAAGAAAATGACAATGCGTACGGAGATTTGGAGGAACGGATGTATCCTTTGTGAGTTGTTCGTCGATAAATTCGTCCAATGCTGCGTCTTCGGTTCTTGTCATTGGATAGACTTTGCAATCTATTACATCAGGTACCCCCTTTTTGAATTCGATCGCATGATCGCAACTTCTCTTTGGCGGGAACCTTTTTGATTCTTCTTCACTGAACACCTTCGCGAAGCATTGGTATTCCTTCGGTATGTTGACTTGTGTTGTGTATTGTTGGGCGTCGATCGCAAGCTCGACCGCCGATCGTCGTCTGTATATTTGTTCCTCTATTGTTGTTAGAATTTGTTTTTTGGCATCTTCTGTGAAGATTTGAGATATTCTTGTATCTTTCTTTTCTTCGCTTAGCAGTCGTGCCAAAACTGCTCTTTTATCGCCTGGGTTGATTGTTGCAGTACTATGGGGAGTTGTTTCTCATCGATGGTGGCATGTCGCCAGCTGAATCTTGGTTCGTATGTTGCGAGCCATGGATACCCCAGTAGTAAATCTTCTTTTCCTATGTCCGTGATAAGGAAACGCATTTCCTTTCTTGTTCCTCCTGTTTCCACATTGAGTGTGATATAGTGTGTGATCTGTCCCGCTTTATTAGTGGTATCGTCAATGTTGTATATGTTTTTGGGCTTATCTAATGCCCTTTGTCCCAGCCCCATTCTTTTGACGAAATTGGGGTGTATGAAGTTGTCGGTGGCTCCTGAGTCCACCAATGCTTTTATGTCGGCCATATTGTAACTTGCGCAAATCACACTGGTACTTTCATAGAACGGTAGCGCATAATGTACACAGAGTTACAACATATTGCCCTCACCCAGGCCGCTGGGTTTAGGCGCTTCCAAAATCCTGTCCCATCAATTGTTGAAGGACCAGGTCCTTACTTCTTCGTCATCTCCTGCTACTCCTCGAAGCCATTCCGCTGCCTTTTCTTCTTTAGTTGGCGCGGTCTGGCTGTTCGTGTTTGTGTATTTCGGTTCCTTTGCGGTTGTCGGCAGTCGCGACTGATGTGTCCCATTTCTGGCAGTTGTAACACTGCGTTTGACTGTGGTCACGTTTGAATTGCCTCTGTATAATCCTCCACGTGGTGGGAATGGTGGACGTGGTGGATTATCATTGCGTTTGTAGTTTGGAGTACGTCTTCTGCTCCTGCCAATGTCCCCGCACTCATCTGCAGATGTGTCCATTCGTCATCGTTTTGGAGGGGTGCTAGCAACTTAGCTAATGCTCCTCCTGGAGCTCGTCCTGGTTTGAAGGCATCAAGGTTGCCTCTGACAGTTTGCATGTGAATCCATTTCTGTGCCTTTTCAAGGCGGATTCTCTCCATTCTTCATAGTTGCGGGGGTCGTCGTGTTGGTACATTGTTTCGTACAATGCCGCGGCAGTCCTCTTGTGAAATATTTGAGCGTTTGTTCGGCGTTGATATTGTATCCTGCGTGTCGGACAAGTTGTTCGAAGGTGGCAATGTATCGTCGATTTTTCCGTCTTTCATGTGTATGCCTGCGTCGAGCTGGGCTTGTGCTCGTTCTTTGCTAAGCACGTCCCCGAATTGCCGTTGGAATGCGTGTAACAGATTTTCCCATAATCTGTTGTCGAATTGGCTGGTTCCTGTAGCGACCTCGTTAACGAGCCACCTGCTTGCGGACATTACCCATTGGTTCACCGTGTTTCCTTGGATATACGTGAGGAACAGCATTGCTTTTTGATATTTGTTTATCATGGCGGAGTGATTAGCGTTGACTCCTGTGTAAACTTCCCATTGGAGAATGAAGGACTCGGCTTGCCCCTGTTTCCTGTAAATGTTGGCGGTGGGTTACCGATAAATTTATCGTTCCTCCTTGGGGCCTTGTTGTATCCCTCCTCCTGGCGGTACTCCTCCGGGCGGTCCTCCTCCTGGCGGTCCTCCTCCTGGTGGTCCTCCTCCTGGCGGTCCTCCTCCTGGCGGTCCTCCTCCTGGTGGTCCTCTTAGTGGGGGAAAAGGTCGGTTGTCTGGTGATGGTACCCTGTTCCTATTGAGTCGGAACTCGTAGAACATATCAGTTCCTTCAGGGATACTTGGTGCGTCAGGGACATCAGGTCCCATGGCTCTGTTAACGGCTTCCATATCTTCTGGTTGTAGTTGCCGGACGTGACCTGTCTGCTCGTTGATGACAAGTCGGGGTGGCGATACTTCTGTTTGGGTAGCCATGTAGCTGAATGGTATTCCTCTGATTGGTTCTGGAATATGTAATTCAGCTGTTTGCGCGGCTAGTGCGTCTACTTCTGGTGATTGTACTGCGATTTCTTCAGGCTCTGCTTCACTTTGTGGGGTTGGTGATCGTTCACTAGTATGGCTTGACGTAGTTCGTGCTTCTGTTCGTAGTTGGAACTCGGTTCTTGGTGGTTCCGAATCGAGATTTTCTGCTTCCTGACCGTCTATAGGTCCTTGTTGATCAATTGGTCATGCATCGACCAATGGTACGTTTATATTTAGGTCGTCTGCTGCCGGTCGTGTTGCTTCGAAGTAATTGTTGGTGTTACTCCACCTGAGCTCGACCCAGCAACAGCGTTCTCTGTGGAATACTACGGGATGATACCTTTGCGAAGTAGCTGCTTCCGCATAGTATCCTGTGTTGTGTTCGTCGGTTCTTCTGGTGTCTGGTACATGTCGCCACCTTACTCGTCCTATAAGGTATCGAGTGGGTGCGTCTCGTTCTCTTGTGTCGATACGATAGGGTACGAAGTCCCAACCGTCTTTGGTATTGACAGTCGCCACGGCGTTCGGTTTATGGAGAGCTTGAAGTTAATGTTACGTGCAAGCTGCACGTGAGCCGGACTTCGGCGACGTAAGGTGAACGTGGTGACTTAGCAACTGGTTAACTCTAGCACGAAGGCAGAGTATCGTCTCAACGCACGAAGGCGGAGTCTTTGCGGTTATAACGGCAACGCGGTCCGGAAGGACGAAGGAAAGCTTTGCTGATTCGATATGAGAAGTGTACAAGAACTTCAAGCTGTCGACAACAACAGTCGACAGCTTCCTTATAACGGTAAGTAACACGCCACTACTACTAGTCACAACGTACAACACACGACAAATACTACTACCATCTGTAAGTCGCTCACCAAGAACATCAGTCATCACCCGTCATCGTATAGTAAGCAATCAGTCATCACCTGTCATCATCATCCATCATCGTACAGTAGGTAGTCAGTCCTCATCATACCGTAATTGTCTTGTTATGCCTTGTCCCCTGGGTTATCGGCTTAGGTCAGATACTTACTATGACCTGGGACGTTACACAAAGTGGCATTGGACTCCAGCAAGATGATCCCTCTATAGATGGATCTATGGCCATATTCTGCCCTGCCTGCCCACAGCCAGGCATCAATCTCCCAGATGATTGGAATAAGAGATATAATCAGTATGCTTGCTTCATGCATATCACTTAACCCTTCACTTAATGGATCAAAGGGATCAACTCATCAGGACCTTCATCATGGATGGTAACTTCTCTGCAGAGCATATGAAGTCCAGAACAAGGGAGAAGGACATTTCCCTTTCAGCTGGAATGGCATTCATGGTCAATCAGAGCTCATATATGGCTCATCCACAAACTGGGAAAGAATTTGCCCAGGTATGTCATTGCCTCTCAATCAATGAGCTGACTTCACAGTCATACAGCCTCGTACATGCAACACCTACAAGGCCATTGAACAAGCATCTTCCAGGAGACCTCATCTTGATGTCACAGGCATCGGAGCAACCACCTGCTGTCATGGCTTCTTTGTCCCTACATCTGTAGTGGATTTCCAGAAAGGAGAGAGGTATGTCTCATCTATTTACCATCTTAGAACTGGAGATAGATGGCCCCTCTTTCTTTCAGACAGATCAACATGGACTATAGTCTTTGCAAAGCTTTCTCATACAACATGGAAGAGATTCCTGTGGCTTTGGTCATGTATAACATCATGTGTCAATATGGAGTTCATCTTCAAGACAGGGTTGAGGCAAGCCCAGAGTTATCCATCTCCAGCTCCCTCAAGCTTCACACTGGCATTGGCCTGTTCCATATTCATGGACATAAAGATTCCTGCCTTCCCAGATTTTCACCCAGCTACATTCCTGATGCGAAGCAGGTCAATGGGGAAATCATTGAGTCTCTCTGGGTGCCCCTTAATCACATCTCTCAAAGTATTTGAGGAATGACCCTGGTTCATCGACAGGAAATATTGGATGCACACATGAATCATTCCAATTTCAAGAAGATGATTCACATTGGTATATATCACTCATGCTTCAAATGTGTTCCATCCTCTCATACTCATATTCTAGTTCGCTCACTTCTTAATCAATGGAAGCATCTCAATGCATCCATGGACATTAGTGCTGAGGCATTTGCTTCTCTGAGCAATCAATTGGAGAAACATGTCAATCAATGGCTTGTTGTTGAGAAGCATGCTCAGCAAAACAGAACCATTGATGTCACTTCAATGGACATATATGATACCTCCACAGCCAAGTGTATGGACATTGCATATATCATGATCTGTTTTCTAATCATCACATTCAGCAACACCACCTGTCCTTGATGAGGATGGAGATAGGTTCACCAATGGTCAAGCATCATGGATTGCATCTGGCATCAAGATACAGGAGCTGCAGTAAGTGAAGTGATGCATGTACTCACCGCCTGCTAATGTTCCATGTTCTCAGAATGATCATTAGATGTCAGCTCAGAGCACATGGCTCAAGGCTGACCACTGAAGCACAATCCATTGAAAACAAGAGGCACCACCTGCAAAGGCTCATTGATGCATTTGAGAATCAAGCTCAACTCTTCCTCCACCAATATCTCACAGATGATTCCCCAATCTCAGCATTGGGTGATTATGAGGAGTTTGACATGGCAGGTGACCCAAACCACCCAATAGACACAGATTCTGACCATGCTGAGCCATCCTATTACATCCATCCCAATCCTTCAGATGTCTCTTGGATTGAATCCCCCAACCCTGAGTATGTCCAACTTCTTTTGCCATCATCCCTTGGACTGGATTGGTGTATTGGCCATGGTGTACAATCCCTTGCAGTTAGGGAGGCCTGCCTACATCATTCACAGGCCAATGATGCCATTCATAACATCCACCTTGGACTTGGGTACAAATCTGCACTGTTTCGCACTCAAGTACGACCCGCCAACACCCAGAAAACAAAGACCCTACATGGAATGCCATCCACAGTGTTGACAAATCCATCCAAGGGCATGCATGCATATATTCCATGGCAAGGGATGCTTATGACGCACTTCAGAATGTATACCCAACTGGTCTGAACCTCCCTCAGCTTTCCCCTGATGATCTTCATGTGGCAACCCTTGTGCTTGGTTCAGAGAAGCGTGGACAATGCAACAGACAGCAATCTTGGATTTGGGGCTTTGGCAAAGCCTCAGATGATGATGGAACATGGATGCATGATTGTATACCCTTTATGCATTTTTCTTATATTCATCTGCTCACACATCATATTGCACAGTTGACAGGGTGCACTGGCTGCATGCTAAAGCACAATTCAAAAGATGGTTGGAAGAGCAGGACAGTATACATAATGAAGCTCATTGGATTTCTGCATATTTTCATTCTAAGGCAGAGATATGGAGGGGTCTTATGCTCACTGCTGCACAGAGGTCACTTAAAGGGCATGAAGCATATGCATCATACCAGATGTATTCTTGGGAGGAGCTTTCTCAAAGCTCTGTCCATGCTCTTTCTCCTATTACCAAGTTTCCATTAAAGCACTACAATGTGCAATCCATCCTATTGTCCTAACTGATGTACATGTCCCTATATTGTATTGTAGTAATTTGAATCCACCTCTTCTGATACCTTGTAACATTGATCACTCATGTCATTGAGTGCCATTAAATGTAGTTGATGCAAAGTCAGGCCACAATGGATTGAGATGCACACATAGCTATCATTGAAAGGAGAGTGGTCCACTCAAGACAATGTGTCAGTACATAAACATATTCCAAGTATGGGTAATTCATTGAGATATATCCATAGATCTCATTCCAATGAGGGTGGTCCACTCAAATCCATCTCTTGGTATATGATCACGCTCCATCTCAATGTGTACATCTGTGCAAGTGATTGAGATCCATACATAGTTATCATTGCAAGGAGGGCAGACCAGTCAAAATAATGGCTTGGCACATAGCCATTTCCAATGTCCAGGCAATGGATAGGGATGTATTCATGGTCCTCATTGTAATTAGGGTGGACCACTCAATTCCATGTTCCATCTCATTTTGTGTATCTGTGCAATGAATTGAGATCTATACATAGCTATCATTGCAAGGCAGGCGGACCAATCAAAACAATGGATTGGTACATAAGCATACTGTCTCATTTCCCATGTCCAGGCAATGGATAGAGATGTATTCATAGCCCTTATTGTAATGAAGGTGAACCACTCAAATCCATGTTCCCTCTCATTTCATACATATGTGCAATCAATTGAGATCTTACATACCTATCATTTCAAGGAGGGCGGATGACTTCATCCCTTCTTGACCTCTTACCACCACCATCCCCTTTACACAGTTGCACTTTCCCAAAGCTTAGTTCTTCTACACTTGTCCTTGGTCATGTATTCTGACAATCTGGGCATCCCCCCTGAGGGTCCCATATTTAACTATCCACCTGACATCAGGCTCTTGCAGCTGGTCGAAGGAAACGAGGGGGGCAAGGCGGTGGTGGCTGCCTTTACCCACGACCCCCCTACCCAGTCTCCTGTGCAGTACACGCAGGAGTTACAATACCCCAACTCCCAGCCATTCACTGGTGGCCCTGACTATCCTGAACACGGCCAAGACTCCTATGAACACGACCACATGGGTATGCTCTACCGTGCTGAAGAAGCCGAGAAATCCCATGTTACTCTCTTCATGAGGGTGACGGACTTGATGCCTGTTCCCTCCACCAACTCCTCCTACAACCGACTGGCTGATGAAGCTGCTGCTCTGGAGGGTAACCCCTGCTCGAATAACCACTCTGTTGGCCCTCCTGGCATTCACCTTGTGTCCACAGCGACCCTCGAGGCCAACCCCACTTCCGATCATAACCTTGCTGCTGACACGCCTCCTGTTGTTTCTGATGGGACATTCACGGCTAACTTCATCCAACAACCTTCTACCACGCCCATCACACCCCCCCTCATTTCCAAGGGAACGTTTGTGGCTAACTTCATAGATACAGTGAGGGATCGCAGTCTCACCCCCAAACAGGGTGATCGCACCGCACTTCCCCCCCTGTCCGTCAATACGGTACATGCTTTTTTCGTGGTTACTCCTTATGCGCCCTCCACGACGGGGTCCCCTATCAACGGGCATTTAAATCAAATCTGGGAAGATGAACCCATTTCCAAACCTGGCACACCTGCTCCGCAACCACGGGAGCTAGCACAGAGTGAGCCGGGTGACCTTGCTAACTTTCTAGACGCCATCAGGTACCCTCCCCTTGATGGGGATGCACTTGGGGTGGCACACGACCCCCTTGTTGAATTCATTAATGAAGACGACATTACTACAATCGAACAGAAGATGCAGGAATTGTGACTCAGCCTCAGCGATAATGCGCTGGGTTTCACAGCCTATTACCCGGGCTCGTTGTCATGACAACATCACGTGGCTATGATACGGACGCATATTTCTTTTCTCTCTACCTTTCCCTCACTCTTACTATTCCCCCACCTATCCATCCCCTTGTTCCCGTTTAGTGTGTACTCCAAAGCTGCGCTATCCCTTGTTCTCATTCAAGTCTAGTACGAACCTTAAGGCTGTGTCTCTGACTCATTCCTAGGACTATAGTACTAGTATACGTGACTCCATATGACTCATACTTATAGCTGGAATGGTATATAAGATAGCCAGTACTACCTGTAGCTCTCTAGCTTGTACTTCGCTCCTATCCTGACAATCTACTCTTCTCACCTTCTATCTCTTTTGGCTTCACGGCCTTGTCCTAATTCGAGTGACTCACTGATCTCATTGAAAACACAGTATCTCTTTACACAAGTTGCGTATACTTAAGATCCCATCAGGGATCTTGACAAGGGGTCCCATGTTGCGGTGTGCGACCTCTTTTGCCAGGGTGGGTGTAACGAACGAGCATGGTAAGGGGGATGACGAGTCGCTCCCTAGTACTTACTAAGGCGATGAGGAGCTTACTGTACAATGACTGAGGGGCTTACTGTACGATTACTGATCAGACATGGACGATGACATATCTTAGTAGTAGTGGCGGTCTCGCTGATGAAGGCGGGCTGCAGCATAGCACTATATAAGGAAGCTATCGACTGTTGTGGTCGATAGCTTGGATTTCTTGTACCACTCTCATCTTGTTATTCAAGTCGCGTTTCTACTCTCTCTCTCGTCCTCTTGGACCATGATCAACTATTCAAACCAAGAACTCTGCCTTCGCGCATTGAGACGATACTCAGCCTACATGCTAGAGTCAAGGATCCACTGAGTCACCACGTTTGCCCTACGTTGCCTAAGTCAAGACTCACGTGCAGCTCGCACGTAACATTAAATCCAAGCTCTCCAAACAATCAGACGCCGTGGCAACCATCAATACCAAAGACGGCTGGGACTTCCAACCCTACCGAGTCGATTCAAGAGAATGAGACGCACCCAACCGTTACCTCATAGGACGAGTAAGGTGGCGACACGTACCAGACACAAGGAGGTCCAACGAAAACAACACAGGATACTACGCAGAAGCAGCTACCGCACAAAGATATCACCCCGTAGTCTTCAACAGAGAACGTTGTTGCTGGGTCGAACTCAGGTGGAGTAACACCAACAGTTACTTCGAAGCAACACGACCAGCAGCCGACGACCTACACATTAACATACCACTCATGGACGCGCATCCAATTGACCAACAAGGATCCATCGACGGTCAAGAAGAAATAAACCTCGAATCAGAACCACCAAGAACCGAATTCCAATTACGAGCAGGAACCCCGGCTGCGTCAAGCCACACTAGCGAACGATCGCCAACCCCACAAAGCGAAGTAGCGGAACCCGACGAAATTGTAGTGCACTCACCAGAAGTAGACACGCTTGCCGCACAAACAGCTGAGTTGCACATCCCCGAACCAATCAGGGGAATACCATTCAGCTACATGACTACCCAAACAGAAGTATCGCCACCCCGACTTGTTATCAACGAACAGACGGGGCACGTCCAACAAATACAACCAGAAGACATGGAAGCCGTCAATCGAGCAATGGGACCAGATGTCCCCAATGCACCAAGCATTCCCGAAGGAACAGAAATGTTCTACGAGTTCAGGCTTAACCGAAACCAAGTACCATCACCCAATAACAGACCATTTCCACCTAGAGGAGGACCACCAGGAGGAGGACCACCAGGAGGAGGACCACCCAATGGCGGTTGGCCACAAGGAGGAGGAGGACCACCTCAAGCAGGACCAGCGATAGCCAATCCACAAGGAAACAACAAGTTCATCAGTAATCCACCGCCGACGTTCACAGGGAACAGATCCCAAGCAGAATCATTCATCCTCCAATGGGAGGTGTACGCGGGAGTCAACGCCAACCACTCCGCTATGAGGAACAAGTACCAAAAAGCTATGTTGTTCCTCACATACATACAAGGAAATGCGGTTAACCAATGGGTAATGTCCGCAAGCCGATGGCTCATTAACAAAGTGGCCATGGGAACGGATCAATTCAACAACAGGCTGTGGGAAAACCTACTCAATGCCTTTCAAAGACAATTCGGCGATGTTCTTAGCAAAGAACGAGCCCAAGCCCAGCTCGATGCTGGAATACACATGAAGGATGGAAGGATTGATGATTATATTGCTCAGTTTGAGCAACTGGTTCGACACGCAGGGTACAACATCAATGCCGAACAAACAATCAAATACTTCACAAAAGGACTACCATGAGCCCTATATGAAACCATGTACCAACACAATGACCCCTGAAACTATGAGGAATGGAGAGACTCTGCCCTGAAAAGGCAGCAGAAGTGGATCCACATGCAAACGGTCAGGGGCAACCTGGACGCCTTCAAACCAGGATGAGTGCCTGGAGGAGCATTAGCTAAGTTGCTCGCACCACTCCAGAATGACGACCAAATGGACACATCAGCAGATCGAGTGCGAGGACGACTAGCAGGAGCAGAAGACATTATAGCAAACCACTACAGGAACACCAAACCTGTAACGTTTCCACTGAACGTTGATCCGACTTGGATCCGATGGGTTTTCCTTGTTTCAACACAGAGCAAAGCGCACGGCTTCTGAACTCTGAAACGCTTCGTATGACTTGTAAAGGGCGAATAACCAATAAGGTCCCCTAATACCGCCTAGCTTGAGGTTCGTTACAAGTGGCAACGCCTAACACTTAAGTTGGCAACAAGATAGTCACAATGAACCAATGACTCTGCTATAAGACTGTCTGCACTTCCTGAGAGTAATACAGGTGGATGTCAAGACAACTAAGCTAGCGAACTATAGCGCAGCTCGTATAGTATATATAGTACACAGATACAACCACAAAAGGTAAAAGTCCATCAAGCTATCACGGTGACAAATACAACAGTAGTGAATAATAGGCATGATGACTCACATCAATCAGCGCATGAATAAGGCATCAATCAGCCATAAGTAAGCGTAACCACCAATGAGTGACTGAGCACCTCCAACCAGTGAGTAAGCAACCCTGGGACATCAATAAGCCCGTCTCATCACATCAGTAAGCGAACACCAATCATAAGTAATCGAACAGTAAGCAACTGTCATCCACAAACCAAACCATGCATCAATAAGCAATGGCCTCGGCGCTAACACAGGCGCTCCTTGGACTAATCCATCAATAACACTTTCCCGAAAGGGGATCATACCCGGCCCGTTGGAGTGCGTCCCAACGGCAGCCACGGCCCGCTGATATCGGCAGCCTCAGGTCGCTGGTCTTTCACCGCGCAATCGCTATTTGTCGTCGTTGGTCGTCTTCGGGACACAACTGTCTTCCGCCAGTTCCATGGCTTCTTCCAACGTCCCCTGAGTTATTAGTTAGGCCAGATACATACTGTGGCCTGGGACAATTCCATCCTTCGCGCCCCCCTGACTTATTGCTTAGGTCAGATCTCGTGACCCGGGGGTTTCATCACATGACCGTGTCACGTGACTCTTGCTCGTCCTGTAATAGCCTTCCTGCCAGCCTCTGGGACTCTCCCGCGAGTGATCATGTTACTCACGAGCTGGCGGACTCTGCACGCCTCGTCAAAGGCGAGGTAACTGTCGTCTTCTGCCGCTACGAGTGCGCGTACGGCCTCTTCTTCTTCGATGTCCTTTTGATCACGTGCCTCCCAGGTATGCGCCTCTGGGTAATCATGGCAATTCTTCCAGTGTTCATGTAGACACTTGCGCTGTTTCTGGCTAGGCGGAGGGTCTGAGCGTAACATTACCCTCTCTTCAGCCTTGTGCCCACACAAGATGTCCGGGGTTCCTTTGAGCGAAGACCTGCCAGCTTCACTGCTTGGCAATCGAGGAGATGAGCGACGAACCAATATAGGGGGATCTCCCCTCTTGAACTCTTTGCTTTCTTCTTGCGCGTTGAAGCGCACCATGCGGCCTTGCTGCCGACTTTTCTTGTCCTGGGCAATGCGCGCCCTTTTGATTTTCTGCCATGTCGCTTGTAGGCTTTCCATTGGGCTTTCTTCTTCGAGTTCTTCTATCCACGCGCCCTGAAATGGCGCGGATTCTTCTGCGCGCGCACGACAGCGCGGCTTGTCTCTGTTGGGGCATCGCGGGCGAATGTGTCCTTCCATACCGCAGTGGTAACATACCCGTAAGTCCACTAAAGGACCGTTGTTTCGAATTCTTGATGGGCCTCGTCTCTTTACTCGGCCTCTTCCTGCGCTGAGGTCCATTGGGACCGGCGCGTTCGTTTCGTGGTGCTGTGCCAGCGCTTGATGCGCGGCGTCGACTTGTTGCTGCCATGGGGAGGGTTCGCTCGGTGGGTCCTCCCACAGGCGCATTTC
The DNA here is from genome assembly GCA_015025155.1 of Lactarius quietus. NCBI lineage: Eukaryota > Fungi > Basidiomycota > Agaricomycetes > Russulales > Russulaceae > Lactarius > Lactarius quietus. The sequence continues at coordinate 28,763 of WITN01000613.1, forward strand.
TTTCTCCGCTGAGTATTCTTCCGCCTCTCCAGGCACTTCTGTCTCGTCGAAGGTGGTACCCCCTTCCCAAGGGCCACACCAGTCTTCGTCGTACCACGCAGGTGCGTTTCGTGGTTTCTTGGAGTATTCTGTCGCCTCTTCAGGCACGTTCGGGTATTCTTCCGCCTCCGCAGGCGTCTTGCTAAAGTCTTCGACGTATTCTTCAGCCTCGCCAGGCGTCTCTTCTTTTTGTGCGTCGTCGCCGCCTTCCCAGGGGCCGCACCAACCTTCATCGTACCCAGGGGGTGGTCCTGAGGTCGATGGCTTTTCTTTTAGGTATTCTTCTGCCTCCTCAGGCATCTCTTCTGATTCTTCGTTTTCTAGGTATTCTTCCGCCTCCTCAGGCGTTTCTTCTTCTGTGATCCATGGTTCGTCGGGTTTACCTGTATGTTCTTCCTCTTCATCGTCCGTAAATGGCGATGGCTGTTGAGAGTGGTCAGGACTCAGCTTGTGAACCACCTCGCGTATGACCTTCTCCCGAATCGTGGCTTCCACTGCTGACTGCCAAAGTTCCAACGACCGGCGTAAGTTTGAGAGGTCTTCCCTGCTGAACGTCTCCTCTTCCATCTTGAGGTCAGCCGCGATCTCTGCCCACCAACTTTCGAATAACTCAGCTTCCTCTACGCGCGTACTTCTTCGGGGTGTACGGCTAACCATCTTCACTTCTTGTCCCGACCTAGTCTGGTGACTCATCGAGGTCGTCGGGGTCGACTGTCCCATCATATAGGGCATCTGTACAGCGTCCTCTTACTTGCCAATAACCTTCGTTTTGTAGTCTGTTGCAAAAACACCTTTCACACTCGCCGATGATGTCTAGGCGCGAGATGTGATTCCGCTTCCTGCACGTGACGCAAGGAAGGTAAGTAGGTTTGGGGTAGAGGGCCTTGAAGGTAAAAGCAGCTATGAAGAATAGCGCAATCTGTAACATGCAGCGACGGGGTGAACAACTTGTTGAAAGAAGGAAGGATAGAGCTTAGTTGTAATGTAACGTTTCCACTGAACGTTGATCCGACTTGGATCCGATGGGTTTTCCTTGTTTCAACACAGAGCAAAGCGCACGGCTTCTGAACTCTGAAACGCTTCGTATGACTTGTAAAGGGCGAATAACCAATAAGGTCCCCTAATACCGCCTAGCTTGAGGTTCGTTACAAGTGGCAACGCCTAACACTTAAGTTGGCAACAAGATAGTCACAATGAACCAATGACTCTGCTATAAGACTGTCTGCACTTCCTGAGAGTAATACAGGTGGATGTCAAGACAACTAAGCTAGCGAACTATAGCGCAGCTCGTATAGTATATATAGTACACAGATACAACCACAAAAGGTAAAAGTCCATCAAGCTATCACGGTGACAAATACAACAGTAGTGAATAATAGGCATGATGACTCACATCAATCAGCGCATGAATAAGGCATCAATCAGCCATAAGTAAGCGTAACCACCAATGAGTGACTGAGCACCTCCAACCAGTGAGTAAGCAACCCTGGGACATCAATAAGCCCGTCTCATCACATCAGTAAGCGAACACCAATCATAAGTAATCGAACAGTAAGCAACTGTCATCCACAAACCAAACCATGCATCAATAAGCAATGGCCTCGGCGCTAACACAGGCGCTCCTTGGACTAATCCATCAATAACACTTTCCCGAAAGGGGATCATACCCGGCCCGTTGGAGTGCGTCCCAACGGCAGCCACGGTGTCACGTACTGACATCGTCTCGCCTTCGGACAACGTCAAAACACGTCGCTGTATGCATGAACATTGGAAGAATTGCCAAGATTACCCTGAAGCACACAAATGGGTAGGCAAAGACTGCGAGTATGACGAAGAAGAGCAAGTACGCGCCCTTGTATGGGCTGCAGGAACAGACGAAGAAGACTACGTTGGAGACGGAGAAGCGTTGAGGATCGCCCAGCTTGTGAGTGGAATGCTAGTTCATGCAGAACCCTCCAGTGCTGGCACCTCCACAGCAGGACGAATAGGAAGTATGAAGACCACGTGATTATGTCACGTGAAGTCCCGGGTCATGGCATGTATCTGACCTAAGCGATAAGTCATGGGACTTCAAGGATGGAAGAGCTTTGTATAATGTGACCATGGTAGGCACGAGGTCGGAGGCGGCATTCCCGATAGCCGAAGGTCTGGACAATTCCCAGTATGGGTCGATTCTGATGGAAGTATTCTGATGCGCTGGTATTGCGCCGAGACACTTGTTATCTTGTTATCTTGTGTTGTGATGTCATTTGTGAGTCATATGGTTGTCTTTATCTCTGACTCATGTGGGGCCGTATGCCTCATGTACTGTATGTTTCATGATAAGCCCCTGTGGCTTGATGGACAATTCTCATTGGCAGATTAGGTCGTGAGTCGTGTTTACTATAGTTCGAGCTCAGTTAGAATACTGTCTTGGAGTACTATAAGTAGTTGGCAGGGTTCGCCAATAGTCGTTAGCTTAGTTGTCTTGGACATCCACCTGTATTCCTCTCAGGCATAGCCAAGCATTCTTATAGCAGAGTCATTGGTCATTGTGACTATTCTTCTCTCATCTTTCACTTGTGTCAAGAGTTATCTTCAAGTGACGTCGTATAAGGGGACCATCTGTGGTTATTCGCCCTTTTCAAGTCGTTCCTAGGTTGCAAGCCGTGCGCTTGGCTTAGAAGTGGTATAAGGAAAGCCTTCGGGTTCAAGTCGAACCAACGTTTAGTGGAAACGTTACACACGGCCCGCTGATATCGGCAGCCTCAGGTCGCTGGTCTTTCACCGCGCAATCGCTATTTGTCGTCGTTGGTCGTCTTCGGGACACAACTGTCTTCCGCCAGTTCCATGGCTTCTTCCAACGTCCCCTGAGTTATTAGTTAGGCCAGATACATACTGTGGCCTGGGACAATTCCATCCTTCGCGCCCCCCTGACTTATTGCTTAGGTCAGATCTCGTGACCCGGGGGTTTCATCACATGACCGTGTCACGTGACTCTTGCTCGTCCTGTAATAGCCTTCCTGCCAGCCTCTGGGACTCTCCCGCGAGTGATCATGTTACTCACGAGCTGGCGGACTCTGCACGCCTCGTCAAAGGCGAGGTAACTGTCGTCTTCTGCCGCTACGAGTGCGCGTACGGCCTCTTCTTCTTCGATGTCCTTTTGATCACGTGCCTCCCAGGTATGCGCCTCTGGGTAATCATGGCAATTCTTCCAGTGTTCATGTAGACACTTGCGCTGTTTCTGGCTAGGCGGAGGGTCTGAGCGTAACAAAACCCCCACAACCACCATTCCCACCACGAGGAGGGTTCATCCAGAGACAGTTTAAACGAGACCACAGCCAAACGCAGTGTTACAACTGCCAGAAGATGGGTCACATCAGTCGCAATTGCAGGCAACCCAGGAGACACCGCGATACACAGACGCGCACCACCGAAACCGCACCAACTAAAGAAGAAAAGGCGGCGGAATGGCTACGAGGAGTCGCCGGAGATGACGAAGAAGGAAAAGACCTGGTCCTGCAGCAGTTGATGGGACAGGATTTTGGAAACGCCTGAACCCGGCGGCCTGGGTGAGGGCAATACGTTGTAACTCCATGTATATTATGCGCTACCGTTCTATGCGAGTACCAGTATCCATTTGCGCAAGTTACAACATGGCCGATATCAAAGCGTTAGTGGACTCTGGAGCCACTGACAACTTCATACATCCGAACTTCGTCAAGCGGATGGGATTAGGACAATGGGTGTTAGATAAGCCCAAAAATATCTACAACATCGACGATACCACTAATAAAGCGGGGCAGATAACACACTACCTCACGCTCAACGTGGAAACAGGAGGAGCAAAAAGAGAAATGAGATTTCTCATCACAGACATCGGAAAAGAAGATGTGCTGTTGGGATATCCATGGCTTGCCACCTACGAACCAAGGTTCAGTTGGCGTCATGCCACTATAGATGAGAAACAGCTCCCTATAGTGTTACGATTGGTTAACCCAAATGACAGGAGAGCAGTACTAGCGAAACTGCTGACAGAAGAAGAAAAAGACGCAAAGGTGTCACAAATGTTCACAACTGAAACAAAAGAACAAATAGTGGCGACCTTAGACGAACAAGTATATGGAAGAAGATCAGTGGTCGAACTTACGGTGGACGCCAAACAATACACCACGGAAGTCAAGATACCAATAGAATACCAACACTTTGCGAAGGTATTCAGTGAAGAAGAATCAAAGAGGTTCCCACCCAAAAGAAGTTGCGACCACGCAATAGACTTCAAGAAGGGGGCACCAGATGTGATTGACTGTAAGGTATACCTGATGACAAGGGTAGAAGATGCGGCGCTCGATGATTTCATCGACGAACAAGTAGAAAAGGGATACATCCGCCCCTCGAAATCCCTGTACGCATCATCTTTCTTCTTTATCAAAAAGAAAGACGGGAAGCTACGACCAGTGCAGGACTATCGACAAATCAATGAATGGACAATACGAAACCAATACCCACTCCCTCTCATCGATGATCTCATCCGAGATCTGGGAGGAGCCCAACTATTCAGCAAACTAGATGTCCGACAAGGATATAACAATATATGAATCAAAGAGGGAGACAAACACAAAGCCGCGTTTAAAACACACCGTGGACTTTTTGAACCAACTGTTATGTACTTTGGACTGTGCAACTCACCGGCTACATTCCAAAGCTTCATGAACGAAATCTACCGACCAACAATAGCGAAGCACGAACTCAAAGGAACGACAATCAGAGTCTACATGGACGACATCGCAATAGCAACAAAACGCCAACTAAACACACTCGAACAACACCAGAAGGTGGTTTGCAATGTCCTGGAAGTCGCTCAGAAACACGACCTATTTTTCAAGCCAGAAAAATGCATATTCAACGCCCCTAGTATCGATTACCTGGGGGTAATCCTTGAAGAGGGGGTAACACGTATGGACCCCGTCAAAGTTTCAGGCGTTCGCGACTGGTCATCACCATCATCAGTAAAGGACGTACGATCTTTCCTCGGTTTTTGCAACTTTTACCAGAAGTTTATCAAAGGCTTCGCTACCATCGCCAAACCATTAAATGAACTAACACGCAAAGACGAACCATGGCAGTGGACGACAAAACATCAAATAGCGTTTGACACGCTCAAACGACAGGTCACCACAGAACCCATACTAGCACACGCAGACCAAACCCAACAATTCAATTTAGAAGTAGACGCATCAGGATTTGCAGTAGGAGCAGTGCTACTACAAAAGAAATCGGATGGGAAACGACACCCCGTGGGGTACTACTTGGCATCACTCAACACCGCCGAACGCAATTACGACATCTACAACCTGGAGTTGTTAGCCATCATAAAAGCATTACGAAACTGGCAACATTTATTGGCTGGATCCACATACAAAGTACGCATATTCTCGGACCATCTCAACCTGCAGTACTGGAGCGACCCCCAGAAAATCAGCCGACGAATTGCTAGAGAAGTACTGGAATTAGCGGAACACAACTTCGAGATACATCACATCAAAGGAACCGCAAATGGAAGGGCCGATGCACTCTCTCGACGCACCGACTATGACCAAGGGGAAAAGGACAACGAGAACGTCACGGTCCTGCCAAATGAATTATTCATATGAACTACTACAACCAAACCACAACAGGATGAGCAGAGTATACGCAAGTGGGTCGACCCCCATAAACTAACCAAGGCAGACGGACTTTGGTGGTACCACGGGCAGAGGTTAGTCCTCACAGGAACGATGTTACGTTCGACTGGACGTATCGACTCGACTTGAGTGGCGAGCGTGGAGTACCGATTATGCGAGGGGTTCGTGTGTCGATGTTGGCGTAGCGATTGCCAAACCTCCCCCGATGAGGGCCGTGGATATGGCGACGACAGTATGCGAGAGCGTAGGGTATTACCCTAGGCGGAGTAGTGAATATACGAGCGATGGAATGGATATGAAGTATCTCCGATCGTCGTAGAAAAGAAGGTTGGAACTGACAAGTCGACTGGACTTGGATGCAGCCCGCAGGGTGTGACAGTGTGAAGTCGATGAGATTCAAGAACTCGGACCTAAGGTCCTTGTCCGTTAGAAGTACATGTTAAATACGAATCGAGCTACGCCACTACTGGAAGCTGCGGTACTAGGATCGCCACCAATACTACTAGTACTTGTACTAGTATGATGTCATATGGAACCGCGCCGAACGAGATAGAAGATGTTTAGTAAGTAATCAGGAGTCACAGGTACGAGAGGGCGCGCGGGGCGTAAGAAGTATGAATCAAAATGTGAAAATGGTCCCACTGATAGTCCATGTGATACGGGAGACTGTGGCAAAAGTTCAGGCCAAACGGTCAACGTATGTGACACGCGTGGCTAATCGTAACATCACCTCCTTCCTAGGTGGAACGTCCGCGTTCCTGCAACGCCTCGATCTTGGTGAGCACCTCGTTAAGCAGGGCCACTCGACACTTCTTCTGTTTCTTGTTTGCTGCGGCAATCCTTTCAACCGCATCAGCTTCCTGAAGACGTCGTACAGTGGCCCACGAGTCGAGCATATTGTCTGACACCCGCTTCTCCAGATCCACTAGATCTTGGGCCAGTCGTCGTCCCTCGAGTTCGGTGTACCGGTACCGACAAACTTCGGCTTTGAGAGACTGGTCACCGTCCCAGTCTAAAGCCATGTCAACTTCTTCGCGGAAGGGATACCCCCCCTTGAGAAGGTACAGGTCAGCATCCGCATAGCGAGGTACAGCCTCTAGATCTCGACGTGGTGTAGCCAGTAGTCGACTTGTATACAACTGTGGATCCCCAGACAGGTAACCCTGCACAGAGGGATCGTCACCAAAGGTGACCTTGGTGTACTTGGCCGGCCACTTGACACCATAGCCGTCCGAGATCTGCATGGGTACATAGTCAGTCCCCCGGTTCACGTTGAACCCGTCTGGCGGCGGTGTAACGCGGCCCTGAGCTTCCCAGTCGCGCTTCTCGTTACGCGTCGCCCAAGGGTCTCGAGTGAAGTCAGGAGTGTAATATCCTCCTGATCCTTCTGCGCTTGGGTTAGGCGGTATCATAACGGCTTCTTGGCTCGTCGTCGGGTAGGGGTTTGTGAGTGGTACTGGGGAAGAGGAATACGTCCCCCGCTGGTCTGTATGTATCTGTCCCACACCGTCGTACTCCGGAGGTGGTGGGATGGGGAGTGGGGGAGTGGAGGCTGTGGAGGTGGTGACGGCGAGGGGCTTGTGAGTGGGGACAAGCTCTGCGGTGTGAGTGGTGTAAGCATCGACGTGTGCTTGGATGCCTTGCTGGAGGAGCTCGATGCGAGCAAGGGGATCGGAGTCGAGGGTGAAGGGGGTAGGGGGTCGCCGTTCACGTTGGACCCGGATGGCGTAGTCTGCCATTCGGGACTTGGTGTCCGGGTCGATCTCTTCAGGAGAGGGGGCACGAGTACTCGTACTGTTGGAAGTGGTGGGTGTGATCCACGAGGAGGGGACGTAGCTGAAATGGCGTAGAGCCTCCTGGACGTCGGGGTCGTTGAACTCAGATCCAGATATGGCAAATACTGCCCCAGGAGAGTCGGGGGTTGTTGGTCGGGGAGAGGCGGGGTCGACGGCTGTGATGCTGAGTTCATCTGGGGAAGTTGTCATGCTAGGGTCTGGGGAATTAGCGTCGGTATGCAGTCTCCTTATATGCGTGTCGTTTCGAGTCTGCTGATACTTCTCTACTGCCTCATTAGCGCTCATGTCATCCCAGTTGACCCACTGATTTTCTGCGTCGGGGTATCCTCTCCACTTAACGAGGTATTGGAGTTTACGCCCTCGTCCATACCGTCTTGAGTCTAGGATTCGCTCTACTTCGTATTCTTCTTCTCCGTCCACCAGGTCAGGTGGTGGTCTTTCGAAGTTTCGTCCATGGAATTCTGTTTCACGATAAGGGGTCAGGAGGTCAACATGAAACACGTCGTGAATCTTCCATTGGGGTGGTAGTTTCAGTTGATAGTTGACGGGCGATAGTACCTTAATAATTTGAAACGGTCCATGCCTCTTCGGGGCTAATTTGGCTGATGGTTGATCTATCCTTAGATTGCGCCCTTCCAACCATACCATTTCTTGTTCTTTGAATGTCTGCCCCTGACGCCTAGCTTGCGCCCATCGGCCTTGCGCTTGCCTCATTGATTCTTCTGCTCTCTTCCGTGCTTGTTTCCATTGCTCCATGCGTAGGGCCACATTAGGCATAAGGGATACATTCTCCGTTATCCGCGCTTTCGGATTATGTCCCATAAGGATTTGAAACGGGGACATCCGAGTGGTTTCGTTCTTCCACGAGTTATGAGCGTACTCAGCGAGTGGCAGGTAGTGACACCAGTTATCTTGCTGTTGGTTGACCCAAAACCGAAGGTACTGTTCGAGCCATTGATTAGTCCTCTCCGATTGTCCATCGGTTCGTGGATGAAATGCCGTAGAAATGTTTTGTTGGATCCCCAATTGTCTACAGAGGGTTTTCATGAATCTGGACGTAAATCTTGGGTCTCGATCACTGATGACCTTATTGGGGAGTCCGAATCGAGGGAATACATGTTGGAAGTACAGTTGGGCTACTCCTTCCGCGTTTATGGTTTCTTGGCAAGGGATAAAGATCGCCATCTTGGTACAATCGTGATCTGTTATGGTCAGGATCGAATCGTGCCCTTCAGACTCCGGAAGCTTGACGATAAAGTCCATTGCTACCGTTTGGAATGGTAATGCCTCTGGTGCTGGTGTGATAGGTAACAAGGGGGCCTTTCGCGCTTGGGTGTTGACCTTGTGTCTTTGGCACTCGGCGCATCCTTTGATGTATTGATACACCTCCTGAGTTAGCTGCGGCCACCAGTAGCTCTCTCCTACGAGGAGAGTAGTCCGTGATATCCCTGGATGTCCGAACGCCGGTGGATCATGATGGTCTTTGATCAGCGCCTTACGTTGTTCTTTGTCGGTAGTGACTACCTTGCGCCCTCTTTTGTACCACACTCCGTGTTCCTTTTTTAGGTTATGGGCCGTGATCCAAGGTGTCAAGGTTCGTAAGTTCTGATCGAACAGTTCTGGTGTCGTGATTTCGAGGGTGTTGGTGCCGTGAATAAACATACGCTCGGGTAACACTACGACTTGGTCGTTATCGTCTTCTCCTTGTCCATAATCAGGTCGTCTTGACAGGGCGTCGGCTCTTCCATTCGTCTGTCCTGCGACGTGTTTGAGCGCGATATTGTACTCCGATAGTTCCAATACTTCTCGTGCTACACGTCGACTGATCCTTTGAGGGGCTCGCCAGTATTGTAGGTTCGCATGATCTGTATATACTGTTGTTTGGTGTGGTGACCCCACTAGGTATTGACGCCAATGTCTGAGGGCTTTCACGATTGCCAGGAGTTCCAGGTCGTATATGTCGTAATTTCGTTCGGCCTCCGATAGAGTGCTTGAGTAATATGCCACTGGATGTCGTTTCTGATCAGGTCCTCGTTGGGTTAGAACGGCTCCTAGTGCGAATCCAGACGCATCTACTTCGAGTTCAAATGGCTTCCTCAAATCGGGTTGGACCAGTACTGGTTCTGATGTAACTCGACGCTTTAGTGTTTCGAACGCTTGTTGTTGTTGTGTACCCCAGTTCCATGTGTGATCTTTCCTCATCAGGTTATTAAGAGGTCGTGCCAGATGGGCAAATTGGTAAATGAAAGGGCAGTAAAAATTGCAGAACCCTAAAAACGATCGGACCTGTTTAGATTAGTGGGTGTTGGCCAGTCTTTGATGCCCGAGATTTTGACAGGGTCCATGCGTGTCACCCCCTTCTCAAGGATTAGCCCCAGATAATCGACACGTGACGCCTCCCATGTGCATTTTTCTGGTTTGAGGTACAAGTTGTTCTTTCGGAACACTCTGAGAACATCTTTGACCGCCGTTCGGTGGTCCTGCAGGGTAGTTGTCGTCGCAATGAGTACGTCATCCATATAGATAATGATTTCAGTTCCCTGTTTTGTATGTTCCTCTTGGACGGATCGAAAGATATGGTTCATCATGTTCTGGAATGTGGCGGGAGAATTTGTAAGTCCGAAGAACATGACGGTTGGCTCAAAAAGCCCATATTTGGTCTTGAATGCTGCCTTATGTTCGTCTCCCTGTTTGATCCGTATGTTATTATACCCCATCGCACATCGAATTTTGTAAATATATGTGCGTCTTTCACTTGTGCAATGAGCTCAGGGATCAAGGCAGTGGGTACTTGTTTTTGATGGTGTATTCGTTAAGCTTGTGATAATCTTGAACCGGTCACAGTTTTCCATCTTTCTTCTTGATGAAGAAGAAGGGTGACGCATATGGGGATTTGGACGGTCGGATGTAACCTTTCTGGAGTTGAGTTGAGATAAACTCCTTGAGAGCATCATCTTCAGTCCCCGTCAGAGGATACGGTTTGCAGTTAATCGCTTTGGGGGCTCCATCTTTTAGTTCAATCGCGTGATCCCATTCCCTGGATGGGGGAAATCGTTGCGATTGTTTTTCATCAAACACCGCTGCAACTCCTGGTATTCTGTCGGTATTTCCTTTGATGCGGGCCTGCTGCTGCTTGAGCTAAGTCCTCGCAATGGTTGCAGGGCGACTACATTCTCCTTCCAATTGTCGTACAACCTGATCTTTTTCAACGTCTGAGAGGGTGGTGGTATAGGTTCTTGATATCGTGGGTCTGACCATCAAGTTCCTCCAATTTAGTGAGCGCACAACCACTGGTAGAAATCTTGTATCAATGGTGCTGCTCTTCCAATGGAAGCGTGGTTCAAATGTGGACAACCAGGGGTATCCCAAGATAAGATCTTCAAGACCTAGATCCGTAACGAGAAATCGCATTTGCCTCTCCTGACTTCCTGTTCGAACTTCTAGATCAACATAGTCTGTCAGCATCCCTGCTCGATTATTGGTCCCGTCGATATTCCAGATCTTTCGAGGTCTATCCAAACGTTGGGTTCCAAGTCCTAGTCTTTTGATTAGTCGGGGTCGATGAAATTATCGGTTGCCCCCGAATCCACCAGTATCTTTTTGTCGGCCATTGCACTCTGCGTTCGAAATGAAACAGGGATTTTCATACTTCGATAGCGGGTAATGTACACGGAGTTACAGAGTGTGCGAATAGCTCTTGCCCAGGCCGTTGGGTTCGAGCTCACGAAAAATCTTCCCCATAAAGACCTCTTGAATGAGTCGGTCTTTGTCATCGTCTTCCAGTTCTTTAATGGCTTCCACCAGTTCCCGAGGCTTGGTTTCTTATCCCTTTGTCTTAGCACTTTGTACTTGAGCGTCTTCCTCTTGAGGACTAGCTCGCGCTTGGGATGTTTGTGACTTTGACGGGCAGTTGCGACTCATATGACCAGTCTTGCGACAACGGAAGCATTTTCCTTCGGTCATTAATTGAGTACGCTCGTCATCCGTTAGTGCTGCCCTGGCTCGAGTGCGACCCCGGAAGTGTCCATAGCGTTGTCGTCTTTCTTTTTCATGCTTGCTGCCACTGAGGCTTGGTAACTTCTTTTTCGTGTCATTCTGGAAGCGGCTGGTGAGGTAAAGGTATTTCTGGTGTTGTTTGCGTGCTTCGTCTACCCAGTCTTCGAAACTGACAGGTGATCACCGAATTCGATGACCTTTCGGTGGAGGGCATTGGGGAGTCCTCCTGCGAACATCTCAATAACCGCAGATTCTTGAAGGTCATGTCCTGCGAGTCGCGCAAGTTTCTTGAATCCTGCAACGTACTCGTCGAACTTGCCCTCTTTCATGCGGTAAACTTTGAGCTCGTTCTTCGATTTTTGGGCCACCATGGTGTCAATGAATGCGTCTTTGAATCGATCGAGGACTGTAACCCAGAGGTACTCGTCCCAGATAGTGGCTCCCCCTGCGATTTGATCGTGGAGCCAAGCTACTTGTGCTCCGTCCATTCGACAAGTATTCCCCTTTAACATAGGACAAGAAAAGCATGTGCGGGTGAAGGGGCGTGCATTGTGTCGGTGTTCCAATTGAGTCCTCGATAGATATTCCATTCGAGGAGAAATTGTTCAGTCTTGTCTCGATCACCGTTAAAAGTTTGGGGGTCGTTGCCAACTAACTTTCCATTAGTTCCCCGTCCTCCGGCTCCCATATCTCCCCTCCTCCAGGCCCTCCATGGGGTGGTCCTGGATCGGGGTTACCGCCTCCTCCTCCTCCGGGTAGAGGACCGATATGAGCAGGTGGAGGTCTTCCTGATGGAGGATCGCCTCCCTCCTCCTCCGCTTGGTCTCCTCCCGATGGGAATCCTGGGGTACTCCAAATCGAGCAGTTCGGCCCAATACAGTCGTGGAGGGACAGTGGTAGTCGTTGCAATTTGTGACATTGTATAAGCCAACGTAGGTAAACCGGAGACAGTACGGGTTTCGGGTAGTGGAAACTTGCGTGGTACGTGTTCAGCCAATCGGCAAGCCTTGTTTCTTCGTCTTCTGTTGTGATGTAGTGGGAATTTTAACGTCTTCGTCTGATGCGTCTCCTGCGTCTGATGTGAACTGTAGTCGTTCTTCTGGTGCGTTGTTTTGTTGTCCGTCAATGGGACCCCACTCTGATCGATCAACCTTTTCTGGTTCTGGGAATAGAGAGCTGCAGCTGGTGGAGGGAATCGGGTGGTCGGGTGATCTTCCAGTCGCCACTTCGTTGGCTTCGTTGGGCTGTTCCCCACTCGAGTGTATTGAAGTCGAATTCGACTGGAATATCAATTCGTTCAAATTGACTATGGGCAAAGTAGCCGGAGCGTGTAGCGTCAGGGTCGTCCTTCCAGAATGCTCCCTTGAGAAATCTGATAGGGACGTTTCGTTCGCCTCTTCGCTCGATTCGTTCGTTCTTGGGTACGCCACGGTTGAGGCGAGGTCTGAGTTAATGTTACGTTCGACTGGACGTATCGACTCGACTTGAGTGGCGAGCGTGGAGTACCGATTGTGCGAGGGGTTCGTGTGTCGATGTTGGGTAGCGATTGCCAAACCTCCCCCGATGAGGGTCGTGGATATGGCGACGACAGTATGCGAGAGCGTAGGGTATTACCCTAGGCGGAGTAGTGAATATACGAGCGATGGAATGGATACGAAGTATCTCCGATCGTCGTAGAAAAGAAGGTTGGAACTGACAAGTCGACTGGACTTGGATGCAGCCCCAGGGTGTGACAGTGTGAAGTCGATGAGATTCAAGAACTCAGACCTAAGGTCCTTGTTCATTAGAAGTACATGTTAAATACGAATCGAGCTACGCCACTACTGGAAGCTGCGGTACTAGGATCGCCACCAATACTACTAGTACTTGTACTAGTATGATGTCATATGGAACCGCGCCGAACGAGACAGAAGGTGTTAGTAAGTGTCAGGAGTCACGGGTACGAGAGGGCGCGCGAGGCGCAAGAGGTACGAATCAAAATGTGAAAATGGTCCCACTGATAGTCCATGTGATACGGGAGACTGTGGCAAAAGTTCAGGCCCAACGGTCAACGTAGGTGACACGCGTGGCCAATCGTAACATGGTGGTTAGCAAAGACAATTGGGCAAAAAACAAGGTGCCTCACCCCAAGACTACAGTAGCACCAACACATATAATTTAAGTTAGAGGGTGCATGGGGAGTTTCTTCGCTACAGGGGGTATATTTGTGTGGGGGAGGTTACAGGCTACAGTGGCTGGGTACAGTAACAGGTGGGCAGGTCTAGTATTGGCTACACATTGTTTTGGCAGTGGAAGTGGAAGTGGGAGGCATAATAGGGTTTTTGGTCACTCTATTCATACATTTGGGATCTATGCATGTGTAGGTCTGTGTGTTGTATACGTTCAAGAGGCTGTTGGTATCCAAAGGCACTTTGCCCTTCCTTGCCCCAATCAAGCTGTGGGAAAACCGCCCATGGAAGTGGTTGCAGTACAAGGAGCTCCTAATATTCAACACTTGGCACTGCACAATGTCAGCCTCTAGGGCCAATGGAGATGCTTTTATGGAGGAGGATTCACACATGAGGGAGCAGAAAGTATTAGAGCAGCAAAGGATAACATGCTATGTAAAGGTTCTGTACCTCAAGGCACACAAAAAATTGCTACATATATTTAAAAACAAATCTTGTTATGCTTGACAGCAACAAGTGGCCAAATGGTGTAGTATAGTAGTAGTACTTGCAAATTGTGTAAAGCCACCCCAAGTCTTAGTTGACAAAGTCGACACCTGGTTAAGAAACACAAATTACAAGTTATCATTGGTATAAAAAATGCAAAGTACAAAGATGCAAAGACGGATGATGGTAAGAGAGTTATACGTGTTTCGATTATGCGAAGTATGAGAGAGGCTACCATAACAAAGACTTGTCGATCTGCGGTCAGTCACGATTCCGACGAGACCGAAGGCTCCACGTCGCCGACTGAATTCCGGGTGCCCTCCTAGGCGAGGACCGGGTTGAGGTGGGCGTGCGCGAAGCGCTTGGTGTCGTGCAGGACCTTCATGATGGAAAGTGATGGGAGTGGCATATGTCACGTCGGCAGAATCGGGTAGGTTGGGGTTAGCAGCACCACCAGTGAGGATGCCGCCGATGCGGCTGAAGGCGTCGGCGATGCAAGATCCGGAGTCCCCTTTGGCGGAGAACACGCCCGAATACTTATCGGTAGGAATGATCGGCCACTCCCTCGACTCCTGGTACTGGCCCACAAAAAGGTGCGGGTGTAAGACGAAACGTTGTTCGCCTTACCGATGGTCGTACCAGTTTGAGCGCCGTTCTTGAAGACGACCAAACACGGTTCGCCGTTAGCGTCGGAGCATGGGCGCTTGACGAGGGCACTCTCGGGGACTGGTCTTTGAGCGTTACGATACGGCCGATGGGCAATTTGAAGGAAGAAGGGCTGGTGGGGTTCAGATATATCTTGTCATGAATTCCCGGGCCGTATACTTGTTACCAAGATTGATGCTGTTGCCGCGGTAGTTACCGGCGTCGAGCTTGCCGGCGTCGATCCTGATGACGGCGAGGTCCAGAGTGTACTGACCGGGTTCGGTGGAGAGGGCGATGGGAGGAGCCCAGACGAGCTCCCCGAAGATACGCTTCTCCTTCTCCCCCCACTGAGTGCCAATCTCGTGGTGCAAGGCCCTGAGTCCTTCAGCCCATCCTCCGCCTCCTGCAAAACCTGCTCCCGCCTTCCTGCGCTGCTTGACCGACACGGTGTCGTCCATACCCTCAACTGACTGGATCATCTGATTGGCTTCGTTAATCGCGATCTCTTGGTCCCTAATATCGTTCTCGATGGCGGTGAGCTTCTGGTTGAAACTGGAGTGCCAAGGACGACCACGTCCTCACGCGCCTTGCTAACATTGGTGCGCTCGTATAGCTCGTTGTGGTCATTGTCGACGGGAGGACAACGTGCCGAGCAGTGACGAGGTAGATGTCCCGGTGTCGCCACCAGCGCTGAGGTAGAAGCCGCCAGTTCCCTCGGCCAGGGCCTCTGCTTAGCGGAGATCGGGATACCGAGGTCGCAGTGTATGGGTCGCGAGCGGAGAAAGTCGGATCGTTCAGGGGAACAGGATCAAAGAACCTGTTGCCCGCCTGTCTCATAACGCGAGACTCCCGGATTTCTACGTGGTAGCCTTGGATACCGTAACCGTCGATAAACGTGCGGCATTTGTGGGCAACGACGCTGCCCCGCGAAGCTGAGCGCCCCGAGCTCGACGCCAATCCAGACGATGACCAGGTTGGAGGACTCTCCGACTTCGGCAATGCGGAGCGCGTCAATACTCGTCCAGTTACGCGCATCGTGTTCAGGCCTCGACGAAGGCCATCGGATAAACCGCCGTCCCAAACCATAGCGAGGGGGTGGTCGCCCAGCTGCTTAAGCTCCTTGAGGACAGAATAAGCCTCGGGGCCACTGGGCTCTTCGAAAGGGTCAGGTTTGTAGTTGCGATGAGGCGCGGGGTGGGAGGGCAAGCCCTTGTAGTAGACCTTAGACAAAGCTCGGTCACGACGAACGGGATGGGGTCCGACATATGAGAAGTTCGGTGGCAATAGAGGGTTGCTGAGAGTACCCCCGCCGGACGAAGCAGTGAGGGAGGGAGAGACGGGGGACTGCAGCGCCTCGTCCTCGCTCGTGAGCTGGAAGGCAGTAGCGAACTTGGTAGGGTCCACTAAAAAAAAAAGTGTGAACAACCGTTAGTACGAGAAGGTTGTGAATAGCAAAAAAAACAATGGACTAGTGATAAATATGTTGTTACGGGGCGAGGCGTGATAACATATACACGGCGGGCGGGAGCGGGTAAGCGGAGTCTGTTTATGAGTCGATTAATGTCCAATGTCAATGGAGCATGTTCTTCGAGATATTCTTTCTTCATTCAGGTAAGCCTTGCAGGTAAGTGCACAAGCCTTTCACCCTTAAGGCAACACCGTGAGCGACAGAGTGATTGCGTTTGGCAACCGTCATACATCAGCACTAATTTCGCACTCGGTGGAATATGACTGTCTGCTGCTCCTCGTACAGACGACGACGACGCTGCACGACATGCGAGGAGTCATTCGTTCGCAATGAGAGAGCGATCAGCAACATCGGGTTGTTCTGAGCCTCTCTTGCTGGGCCTGCTGTACCTGGCGAGAAACAATAGGAGAAATGAAGACAGTAAGACCCTGAAAAGAGGCTACAATGGAAAGAGCAAAGCCGAGCGGTGTGATATCGATTGCAACGCAACAGGCTTGATCGCCATCAGGCTACGACGCAAGTGACCGAATGAGCTTGCTCTTTTTGTCTACGACTCTACGGACATATAAAAAACCTCGCCGTGATAGCTGTAACTTCAGACAATATAGATACAGCTGTGTACTCAAGCTGTACGAGGCGCAGACGTTTACGACTTTCACTTCGTAGCAACGGTAAACCAAGAAAAGCCATTGGAGATCGGGGATAGGAAGTAGCGGGGAGACGGACTATCTGTAAACTTGTCCACTTTTCCACACCTTTTGTGAAACCTGAGATCGATGCTTTGAAGTCTCTGCTCCATTGCATCTCTATCTAATATGTATGGAAGGCTTCACCTGCTTCCCCAGATCACAGAACTTGGTACCAGTAATAGATCGTGATTGCGCCTATTGATACCATCTCTCGCGCAGGCGCTTCCTTCGTACCATCGGCCGTGTGGCTATAATCGCTGCGGCCAGCCCACAGATGGTGAAAACAAGCTGAACTTTGTTGAAGGTCTCGCTCAGCACATCGAATGGACCCGACGGCGCAACACGCGTCCCGAAAAGGTCGAGCCCGTACGCAAAGACGAGCGAGGTACTTTCCAGCAAGGCTGGCGCTGTCAATATGTGTCTGATGTTTGCGACCTGCCAAAAAGAGGAGTCGGCCTAGATGGTAAGCTGGAGGGCGCATAACGTACGTGATAGTTGTGCGAAAGGACGCGGTGCGCATCGTCTGGCAGCACCGGGTCATATTGGATGAGCCACTCTTCCTGTTCCTCTGAAGTCGGCTTGTCCTTCGTCCGGCGCGGATTTAAAACAGGCGGGGAACGATTGGATCTGACCATTTTCATTCGCCACTAAGCGATTTGAGTTGAGTTGCATTGGGTCTCAGCTAGATGTCTGAGTGAACACACCTATTATGTCTTTTGTCGAGATACCGTACTTGGTGGACGTTGTGGCAATCGAAGTGATCGCGTGAGGAAAGATATAAGACTGCTTGATGGCAGTGACCGCCAACGTATTGTTCGAATGGGACGACAGTTCCGAACTGAACTCCGATCAGTCGTGTACGCGTCCCACTCAAATGTTTGGACGCACCTCCTCGACTTGTCGTCTGGCTTGAACCCTTCATACAACTCAACACTTACCAGCCTCCTACCTTTCGTCTGCCCAACCAGCTGATGCTGCTCCTCCCAGTACACATATACTAACCAGTTCTCTACGAACGTTGCACGCAGATCACATCCCCCCGCACCTTGTCTAGCGGCGATGCTCACGTGATAAACGATGCTCCCTTTTGCAGCATCTACCACATAGACGCCGCACGTATTCGGAGACGATGTGGTGACGGCAAAGAGATGTGGGTTAAGATATTTGTAGAGAGTAGTGCGGTTTCCGAGTACTTTTCCAAGCGAGCAACAGGACCAGACGGGCGAGGGATAATGGAAAGTATTTCTTCTGCAGCGGGTAAAGAGGATGCCCACGTTGCAAAGGCCGTGGGCCTTCCAATTTCTGGGTTGTCGAATTGGTGGCCTGTCAATTGCTGTTGTCCGGTAGGCCAGTACGCAATACGGCGTTCAGTTTGCCTAGAACATTTGCAAGCGTCCTCTCGTTCATCGACGTGTCAGGATACACATATGCCTACGAAAGGAAGTGAGCATGGAAGGGTGTCTTTGGGAGATTGATACGAACTTGGAGGAACTCATCAAGAAGTATGACAGTACTCCTATTCCCGGGCAGTTGGTAAGCCCCAATAAAGGTCCAGAGATGATATCAACGCCTTGGAGCACCATATCAGCCGGCGATTTTCCCAAAGCATCTTCCCCAGTTAGAGCATTAACATGGAAAAGTACTGTGTCGACAAGTCCCTGAAACAGTAATCAACCATTTAATCGGCGAAACTTGGACGACAAGCCGTACATTGTTTGCCCTGCGTTGTGCGACCAACACAGCCTCCGGTGAACCCCCATCAGCAATCGTCCGTACAACGAACAGCTTGCTGGGGATAATTTGGCCACCGATTTGCGCCGCCCAGCCAAGGCCGAGTACTCGGCTCCAGAGAATGGCTCCACTAATCGAGTCAAGCCCATAGATTTTGCCTAGGTCATTCGCGGTAACAATAACTTGACGAAAACCAAACTCGTCACGCGTGAGCAGGTCAAGGTCAAGCTCCTTCGGGGGGTTGACAGAGCACGCTTGTGACCATCACAAATCTTTTGATAAAGTTGAGCATGTAGAGGTGTAACCCCTAACGAACGCATCGGGTGAATCCAAGTGAGCTCAACATGGACCCGTTAAAGACGAACCTTCGCGTCGGTTAGTTGCCGTGTGATGCGCTCGACGAATGTATCTCTCTCGTCGACGGCGTGCGCTGCCATGGCCTTCTGCTCCGGCAACTCCACCATCTCTGCGACCTGAAGTCTGGAGAGACCTTCTTCGCGCGTCCACTGTAGAATATCGCCTTGCCAGAGTTGGATAGCGCCAGTTGAAGTTGTCACAGCAAGGTAAGGAAGTAAATCGACCTCTTTCACATATGCCGTATGTAACGCCACCTGGAAAATCGAAGTAAGCGGCTACAATAGAGAATGAATGGAGCGGGCGATCTACGTGACTGATGATTCCGTGTGTTTCGGTGTCAAAGTTGAACGTGAAGCCAGAAACGAGACCTTGTCCCCAGCGAGGTGAGGAGCGTACACGTGTGCTGAAGCTTTCTGAAAACAAGTGGGCTCTTGAGTGAGCTAAGAGAGGATAAGCTGACACAGTGTGACTTGCCCCCAAATTAAATGACCAGAACACGCGTCCAATATAAGGGAAACCGTCGCGGTCAACCCCACCAATGTAGAGCGAATCAGCAAGTCGGCCAGATTTTGCCTGACGTCCATCGAATTAACAACACAAGGGAATAATTCTGGATACAGGTACTCACTGAGTCAGGAAACTCCCAAATGACTTTCAACTTATCTACATCAAGCTTAAGTATGCAGCCAGCACCGTTTGCCGTCAGGGCAACAAAATGACCCTTGCTCTGCAAATTAATATCGACTATCCTAGTATACGCGGAAGCCGACACGGAGGTAGGCTTCTCCGTTAGGTTAGGGACGAGCCCAACGGAGCGAATCGTGCCAGCCTCGAGCCAGACAAGCGAGGGATGAGAGTCCCCACATCAGAGGAGAGCACGAGTACGTCCGATGACCCCACTGCAACACTCAGAGGAATGTCTGTGGTGGCAACCAGCTTCCCTGTGGATGTAGATAGAGAGGATACGTGTAGGGTGTTGGAAGCCAAGGATTTTGTAAAGCCAATAACGTAGACAGTAGATGGTGTTGTTACCAATCTGGCGTAAACAATAGGGGCACTGAAGGAACATTTAGACCTTGGGACCATGAAGGAACAAGACGCTCTCACGATTTGTCAGGGTACTCCCAAGCCCAATGCTCAGTACCATCTACTCCGATGCGCCTAACACTACGGCCATTGGTCAAGGCGAAAACATCGACAGTTTCTGGAATGAAGGCTATTTCTGCCCCGAAGTTGTGGTTGTGGGGTCAAGATGGCCCACATGGGGTGCATGCAAGCGCTTTTCTAGATGAGTTGTCCCGTCAAACAGTCGAACGTTCTCAGTGTTGAGCCACCAGGTCCAGATAAAGACACGACCACTACGAGAATGAGCTAGCGCTGACGCACAGAAAACGTGACATACTATCCCGATGCTGATGATAATGTATGATGTGGTCCGTGGGGGCGAAGATAAACCGCCATGCTGTGCCAGAGTCAGATGATAGTAAGTGGGTGTGAAGCGGCTAGAATGCACCTAGTTGGCCATTGGAGGCGCGCAATGCAGCGAGCACATTACCGCTCGTTGCAGTGAGCAATAATGCTTCCGTTGGCGGCCTTCTGGGAATGGCATGGAAAGTAGGCGCTGTGCCGAGGGACGAGGTGAGTGGTACACCCACGAGAGGTCGATGCCAGTCAACGACGCCAACATCTGATTCATACAAGGCTAAGACGGTCGACCATAGACTGGCAAAAACTAGGGCAAAGAAATAGAGACAGCGCATGGCTGGTGGGTGAGCGTTAGGGACCTGAATTACATAATCGCAGAGGATGGGAATATAAGGGATACACTAAGGGCGTTCGTTCTCAAGTGAACCTTTCTCAATTCCATCGCACGATGTCGACAGTCTCATCATCGCCCGCATCAAACACACTTTTACTTCGTCGCCAGCTCACGGAGCTGACCAAGCGGCCCGTAGAAGGATTTTCTGCTGGTTCGTACCCAAGAATCTCCCGCAACCCTTCCAACGCTCCCGTCCTGATAGCTATCTTCGCGAAGGACTTGTCGATGAGAACAATCTCTATGAATGGGAGGTCATGATCATTGGGTTCGCCTTCCCTTTTTGCTTCTACGGCATTGTTTTTCGACACTGCTGGCACTATCCCGATGCTAACATCTGATGTTCGATTAAAAGCCCCACGGATACTCTCTAGTGTGTATTCGTACATAGTGACATTCCATATCCTGATGTCGATCTCCAGTGAGGGTGGCTTCTTTAAAGCACGATTGACGTTCCCGCCGGAGTTCCCCCTTTTGCCTCCCAAGATGCGCTTTATCACCCCCATGTGGCATCCTAACAGTGCGCCTTTCTTTCTCTTTTCTGTATTTTTCCTCGCTCAAGTTGGAATTGCGGATAAGTTTATTCTGACGGCGGTGTATGTATCTCGATTCTTGTAAGTGTGCTCGCTCGTCTGTCGCGTAGCTCGATGAACTTACCACACCTTGAAGCATGCGCCTGGTGACGATCAGTACGGCTACGAGGATGCCGGAGAGAGATGGATGCCAGTCCACACCGTCGAGTCCATAGTCAGTCTTGGCAAGATCGTTCGCTTGCTTACCTAACTTCATCCCATCCCAATCCCAGTTATTGAGCGTTATCTCACTCTTGTCCTCTGAGAAGCCAAACTTGGATAGCCCAGCGAATGTCGATGCCGCAAAGGAGATTCGGACAGACTTTGCTGGTACGCATCAGCCTTTTTCTCTCCCTCTCCCTTCTCCCCCTGACATGGCCAATACCAGCATACAAGAAGAAGGTTCGTCGGCTCGTCCGCCGAAGCGCCGAGGAGGCTTTTGATTAGTTGGTCGTCCTCGCTCCCTGCACATTTTCCACTTCTAGTAACATTCCGGGTTTTATTCCGCTGACGTCGCTTCTGTACAACCCATTCATCTGTTTTCCTATTCCCGATATCCGACTGTTATTGCAACATCCCTTACGGGGTATTGATACAGGAGACATAAGGGAAGATGTTAAGGGGAATGTCGGGCCTAGCGTCCATGCTCTTTTCTAGAGGTCATTGTCAGCTCTCTGCTTCTCATCGACGTACAGCAACAGATGTACACCACACACGACCGATCATTCAATGGCAAAAGTTTGTTGGGTGTACAACCTGATATATTGTACACCCACGGCAGCGAGCCGCCAGGGAATCGTACAGTCATGAACAAATAAAGAAAAGTCAAAGGAAAAAGTGGTAAAGCGGGAAAAAAGAATAGGGATAATGGCTGCATGGACGACCATACGGAGATATCCAACATGAGCAGGGGAAAGAAGGAACACAGGCAGGTGCCACCCCTCATGTTGCCTGCTTCATTGTACGAAAACGTAGAAGCGGTGCAAGTCCAGACAACGCGCAAGCCTTCTTCAAAAAGTCGTGCTACGTAAAGATGGAACGTTAGCACAACTGTTACAAAAGATTAGAATTGGGACGGACCTCGAGTAACTCGCTTGCGGTCGCACGGCTCTTCACATCCACACATAGGCACACGCTCAGGAAAGCCTTGAGCTCACGTGAAAGCGCCTCGGGCTTCTTCAAAGTTGGTGTCCCGTTGGTTGCGATCAAGTAGAGTGCCTTGAGAGGCTCCTCGTCAAGATACGGTGGCTCCTGCTCGATCATTTCGATCGCCATGATGCCGAGGGACCAGATGTCCACCTTGGCGCCGTACTCTTTCTGCTTTACAACTCAGGCGCCATCCAGTAAGGCGTGCCCACCATCGTAGCGCGCTTCGACTTTTGGTCAGTCAACTTGGCGCAGAATCCAAAGTCGGCTTGAAACGGTTCATGTGAGATAATCTAGAGAGCAGGAAAGAGTCAAGCAGGCCTACTGATTTTGACGCGCCCCGAAGCGTCAAGGAGTACGTTATCAGATTTGATGTCGCGATGGATAATGTGCTGGCTGTGTAAATGTCCAAGGCCCTTGCATGTCTGCCAGCTTGTTAGTGCGCTTGCATGCGATCTAGGACCACAGTAGCTACCTCGTTTGAAATGGAAGCAATCTGGTCTTCCTCCAGTGTGTTGTTTTCGATAATATCGGTCAGCGCGCACCTTCCATAAATTCCATGACCACCCAAAGCTCGTTCCCGCGGACGAGATATGAGTTTAGGAAATTGACGATATTTGGATGGCGGCTTTCCTTCATCACCATTATCTCATTTACAATCAGCTCCTTCCGCGGTTGGTCGTGAGGTCCATCTCCTTAATCGCAAACCTTCTTCCCTGTCGCAAGTGTCTTGGCGACGTACACATGCCCTGAGGCGATAGCGAGATTACAATCTCCCCAGAATGCGAGATAAAATATTAACACGTACCCCTGACCGATCTTCTTGATCTTGCTATACAGTAGCTTTGGGTCTGCTGAGTCCACCACGCTGCGCATCTTGTCCATGACCTGTGCCTCAGTCATCGTGCTAATCCGCTTCTCAATTTCCTTTGGCTTAGGTTTCTCGAGTGCTGCTGCCGCAGCAGCCACGCCCCACCGGCAGTAGCCTTTACTGTCGTCCCCATCAACGATAGCGGTGATACCACGGGTTGAGGTAGCTTTTTGGTCTGTAACGGTTTGACGGGCGGTGGGTTGATGGATGCGCCGGCAGCGCCGACCGCCGATTGGGCGATATTGGAGGTGCTTGCTGGTGCAGACTTGACAGTGGCAAGCGCCGACTGTTGATCCTTTCAGGCTGCCGCTCGCGCTCGATCGCTGGTTGTTCCTTGTCTCGGTCTTGTTCCCGTTGAGCCCGTTGGCGTTGTTCGCGTTCGCGTTCGCGCTCTCGCTCCCTGTCACGCTCACGTTCGTGAGAACGTTCGCGCTCTCGGTCTTCGGGACGTGTCGCTTGTAGTGAGTCTTTGCGGTCCGGGAGGGTTGAATCACTTGGGCCCTGCGCTTTCGCGCGTTGCCTCAGGTCTGCGGGTCTGCTTTGGCGCGGATGGCGCGGGTCGGTGGCAGTGAGGAGTGGA
>WITN01000614.1:0-52731 GCA_015025155.1 Lactarius quietus
CGACGAGCTGTTGTCCTCAATACCACCAGAGTCCATCTGCTTTTGTCAGTTTGTGGGGGTCGACCCACTTACGTATCCTTTGCTCGTCCTGTTGCTGGTATTTGTGATTGTTCGTGCGAACACTTTGTCTGGTAGCACGACGACGTCTTCATTGTCTTCTTCTCCTTGATCGTAATCGGGCCTTCGAGATAATGCGTCAGCTCGTCCATTGGCCGCTCCTTTGACGTGATGTATTTTGAAGTTGTATTCCGCAAGTTCGAGTACTTCCCTGGCAATCCGCCTACTGATCTTCTGGGGGTCTCGCCAGTATTTGAGGTTGAGATGGTCGGAGAAAATGCGTACTTTGTGTGACGAGCCTGCCAGTAGGTGTCGCCAGTTTCATAGTGCCTTCACGATGGCCAACAATTCCAGATTGTAAATGTCGTAATTGCGTTCGGCTGCGTTGAGCGTTGCCGAGTAATAACCCACAGGGTGTCGCTTTCCGTCTTGTTTCTTTTGTAGTAGTACCGCTCCCACTGCAAATCCTGATGCGTCTACCTCTAGGTCGAATTGCTGGGTTTGGTCTGCATGTGCTAGTATGGGTTCTGTGGTGACTCGTCTTTTGAGCGTCTCAAACGCTGCTTGATGTCTTGTTCCCCACTGCCATGGTTCGTCTTTTCGTGTGAGCTCGTTGAGTGGCTTGGCGATGTTGGCAAATCCTCTGATAAACTGCCGATAAAAATTGCAAAAACCGAGGAAAGATCGTACATCCTTTACTGATGAGGGTGTTTGCCAATCGCGGACGCCCGAAATTTTGATGGGGTCCATGTGTGTCACCCCCTCTTCAAGGATTACCCCCAGGTAATCAATACTGGGAGCGTTGAAGACGCATTTCTCGGGTTTGAAAAAGAGATCGTTTTTCTGTGCTATGGTGAGCACGTCGCGGACTGCTTCCTGGTGTCTCTCGATTGCTAGTGGTTGCCTCTTGGTTGCTATAGCAATATCGTCCATGTATACCCTGATTGTTGTTCCGGCTGCTTCGTGTTTCGTGATGATTGGTTGATAGATGGTGTTCATGAAGCTTTGGAATGTCGCCGGTGAGTTGCATAGGCCAAAATACATGACAGTCGGTTCGAATAGTCCCCGACGTGTCTTGAATGCGGCTTTAGGTTCGTCCCCTTCCTTGATCCGGATATTGTTGTATCCCTGTCGGACGTCGAGCTTACTGAATATCTGTGCTCCTCCAAGATCCCTGACTAGATCATCAATAAGGGGGAGTGGGTATTGGTTTCGTATGGTCCACTCGTTGATTTTCCGATAGTCCTGTACTGGTCGTAGTTTTCCGTCCTTCTTTTTGATAAAAAAGAAGGATGATGCGTACGGAGATTTTGAGGGACGAATATATCCCTTGTCTAATTGTTCATCGATGAACTCGTCCAGTGCTGCGTCTTCTACCCTTGTCATTGGGTATACTTTGCAGTCGATGACATCTGGTGCTCCCTTCTTGAGTTCGATTGCGTGGTCACAACTTCGTTTTGGTGGGAACCTTTTCGCTTCTTCTTCGCTGAATACCTGTGCGAATTGTTGGTATTCCTTTGGTACTTTGACGTCCTTGGTATATTGCTTGGCGTCTATTGCAAGCTCGACCGCTGATCGTCGCCCATACACTTGTTCTTCAATTGTTGTTATAATTTGTTCTTTTGTCTCGGTGGTGAACATTCGCGAGACTTTGGCGTCGTTTCGTTCTTCGTTAAGTAGCCTTGCTAGCACGGCCCTTTTGTCGTTTGGGTTGACCGTTCGTAGCACGATAGGGAGCTGTTTCTCGTCAATGGTGGCGTGCCGCCAACTGAACCTTGGTTCATAGTTTGCGAGCCACGGGTATCCTAGTAATAGGTCTTCTTTGCCGATGTCGGTGATTAGGAATCGCATTTCCTTTTTTGTTCCTCCCGTCTCCACGTTGAGCATGAGGTAGTGTGTGATCTGCCCCGCTTTATTAGTGGTATCGTCGAT
Source organism: Lactarius quietus (assembly GCA_015025155.1). Classification (NCBI taxonomy): domain Eukaryota; kingdom Fungi; phylum Basidiomycota; class Agaricomycetes; order Russulales; family Russulaceae; genus Lactarius; species Lactarius quietus. Next base: position 1,990 of record WITN01000614.1, read on the forward strand.
GTTATAGATGTTTTTGGGCTTATCTAATGCCCGTTGTCCCAACCCCATCCTCTTGACGAATTGTGGATGGATAAAATTGTCGGTGGCTCCTGAGTCCACCAACGCATTGATGTCGGCCATGTTGTAACTTGCACGAATGGATACTGGTACTCGCATAGATCGGTAGCGCATAATGTACACAGAGTTACAACATATTGCCCTCACCCAGGCCGCCGGGTTCAGGCGTTTCCAAAATCCTGTCCCATTAATTGTTGTAGGACCAGGTCTTTGACTTCCTCGTCTTCTCCTGCCACTCCGCGCAGCCATTCCGCTGCTTTCTCCTCTTTGGTTGTTGTCGTCTCGGCTGTGCGTGTTTGCGCATCTCGGCGCTTCCTTGGTTGCCTGCAGTCGCCGCTGATATGTCCCATCTTCTGGCAGTTGTAACACTGCGTTTGGCTATGGTCTCGTTTGAACTGTCGTTGTATAAACCCTCCTCGGGGTGGAAATGGTGGTTGTGGGGGCCTAGCGTTCCTGGGATGGTTCGCTATAATGTCCTCAGCCCCTGCCAATCGTCCTCGTACACGATCTGCGGATGTGTCCATTCGGTCGTCGCTGTGAAGTGGTGCTAGCAACTTAGCTAGTGCTCCTCCTGTTGCACGCCCTGGTTTGAAGGCGTCTAGGTTCCCCCTGACCGTTTGCATGTGAATCCACTTCTGCTGCCTCTTCAGGGCGGATTCTCTCCATTCTTCGTAGTTTCGAGGGTCGTCATGTTGGTACATGGTCTCGTATAGTGCGCGTGGTAGTCCTCTTGTAAAATACTTGAGTGTTTGTTCGGCGTTGATGTTGTATCCCGCGTGTCGAACAAGCTGTTCGAATTGGGCGATGTAGTCGTCGATTTTCCATCTTTCATGTGAATACCGGCGTCGAGCTGGGCTTGTGCTCGTTCTTTGCTGAGGACATCGCTGAATTGCCTTTGAAAGGCGTGGAGCAGATTCTCCCACAGCCTGTTGTCGAATTGGTTGGTGCCCGTGGCGACCTCGTTGACGAGCCATCGACTTGCCGACATAACCCATTGGTTAACCGCGTTTCCCTGAATGTATGTTAAAAATAACATAGCTTTCTGGTATTTGTTCAGCATAGCTGAATGATTTGCGTTGACTCCCGCATAGACCTCCCATTGGAGGATGAATGCCTCGGCTTGCGATCTGCTTCCTGTGAATGTGGGTGGTGGGTTACCAATGAACTTGTCATTTCCCCCTTGGTGTGCGTTGTGGGCTACTGCAGGCCCTCCTAGAGGTGGTCCTCCTCCTCCGCCTGGCGGTCCTCCTCCCGGCGGTCCTTGTCCTGGCGGTCCTCCTGCTCCGCCTGGTGGTCCATTATTTTGTGGTCGTAAGGGCGGAAACGGCCTGTTTTCGGGTGATGGTACCCTGTTACGATTGAGTCGAAACTCGTAGAACATTTCTGTTCCTTCAGGGATACTAGGTGCGTCGGGGACGTCTGGTGTAGCGTTATCACCTAACGCTGGTTCGACTTGAACAGATCTGTGACGTGATACACGAGTGTATGGATGAATCTTGACAAACACGGGCAACTTAGCTAAGTTGCACAGCCACTAGGTCGCTTCGATAGACACTAGGGTATCCCGAGGGATAAGCTTCAATTGACTGATTGGAAAGGTGTGAAGAGAAGACGAAAAGAGGCGATGGTGATGATTCAAGAAGACCAAGCTGAAGAGCCTTGGTCTTGATACTACGGCTTATATACAATTACTCGCTGGCTTTAAAGCGCAGCTGGAATCCAAACCCTAGTACAGCTATACTAGTAATGAGTCATTGTCCGTTCTAATAATACCTGAAACGCCGGCAAACCCAAGTACCGACGACGCGTAAGTGTCCATGACTAATTGAGGCTTACTATCGTAGTCATAACCGTATAGTAAGCGTCCCGAACTCCGAGACCTCGTAAACGTGATGATAAAGATCCAAGCAATGTCAAACCGTGACATTACCCCTTTTTCAGGCAGAACGTCCACGTTCGAAAACCCAAGGAATAATAGTCGCACCTCGACTGATGGTAACTTCCTGATCCATGATCCTTTGTAGTCCATTAGCCTCCTCTAACCGTCGTGTGCACTTCCTGACTTCGTTACCGACCACATACTGCTCATTTTCCAGAGCAGTGATGCGTTCCGCCAGTTCGGAGTACCGGCTGGTGACAGCTCGGTAGCGAAGGACCTCCGCCCATAGTGACCGATCTGGGATCTGCCCCATGGCCAAGTCGACCCCATGGCGATCACCAAATTCCTGTCGCAAGTACCGCAATTGGTCATGCGTGTAATGGCGGTCGTTATCCACGGCATCGAGATCAGGAGCAGCGTGTACTTCACCTTGTTGAATTTCCCCCCCTTTCTTCATGCATCCGTATACAATGGGATTGTTGCCGGGCATCACGTGAATGTACTTGGCAACCGTAATATGACCATTCTCGGTCATACGGAAATTGATGAATCTGGGAGGAATGTTCAGTTCGAATCTGTCAGGAGCGTCTGCCTTGTCTCGGGCGCGCTGTTGATCGGCGTGAACTCCGCCTCCTCGGTAGTCAGGGAAGCAAGGGCTTTCTTTTGCTGCTCCCACACCAGCTCTTCTTCCTCGCCTCGTCCCCCTCGGCACAAGTGGTATCCCTTCATCCTGGGATGCCAGTACTTGGCGGGGATCTTGATTTTCTTTGTCCGAGTCGTCTTCTCGAGCTTGGAGGGTGGCACGGATGTGAATACCCCAGGACGTCGTGGGGTCCATGATGACGTTTGTGGGAGGGTCGACATTAATATATCGAGGCGTCGGCGGCGGAGGGATTTTGACGGGGTCGTTGTTACATGTACAGTTGTAGATGAGTTGTCCGCAGTCGTAATGGATGTGGGAGTCGTCGGCGTCAGAATGGCCTGGACATGACAGGGCGGTTTGCTTACAACTTCCACAAACTCTGACCACGTCACTGAGGTCGGAGCCGCTTGGAATCTTGATAAGCGTTTGTGGAACAACGAGATTCTCGACTCGAGTAGGAGCTCCCTCCTCCACCTCCAATTGGTCTCCCTCCAATCCTCCAGCGTCGTGTCCGCATACATCAGGGGTTTCGGGGATGAAGTCCCCTGGACCGATGCATCGGAAGGCGGCGGCGACTTCAGCATAGGTAGGCTGGGTAACAGTGGGCAGATGGTAAGATGTTTGTGAAGTGGTAGAGGCAGCAGTAGGGGAGGTGGTCATTGTTCGACAAAGGAAGAACTGATGTGCTTCATCCAGTGATTGACCTGTCTTTATACGTGAGGGAGTGGAGTTCAAAGTCCGTTTGAACTCAGCTAAGGCGTCAGGGGCATGTACGTCAGTGGCGTTGACCCACTGCGACTCCGAGTCTGGGTAACCCTTCCATTTGATAAGAAATTGTTTGTGCCTTGTTCTGCCGAATTGCCGTTGGTCTAGAATCTTCTCGATTTCGTATTCTTCTTCGCCATCGATTAATTCAGGGGGAGGTCTTGAGAAATTTGGTCCGTGAAAGGAAGTCTCGCGATAGGGGGTGAGAAGATCGATATGAAACACGTCATGAATGCTCCACTTGGTGGGTAATTCCAATCGATAATTGACAGGGGACATCACCTGGACAATCTGGAAGGGTCCATGTCGTTTGGGCGCAAGCTTGGCGCTGGGCTGGTGAGTCCTCAGGTGACGCCCCTCCAGCCACACACGATCCCCTATTTGGAACTTGGGCGTATCTTTATGTGATACCCACGACTTCTGGGCCTTGATGATTTGTTTTTGAGCGTGATCCCGTGCTTGTTTGAACTGATCAAGGCGCAACGCCACTTGCGGCATGGGACTGGGCGTCGAATTCCAATCAGCACGAGGATTATGCCCCATCAATAAGAAGAATGGAGACTGCCCTGTGGCTTCACTAGGCCAATTGTTATGCGTAAACTCCGCTATTGGAAGATAAAGATTCCAATTGTCTTGTCTTTCATTTACCCAAAAGCGGAGGTATTGTTCGAGCCACTGATTTGTTCGTTCTGATTGTCCATCCGTACGAGGGTGATACGCGGTAGATATGTTCTGGTTTATCCCAAGTTGTTTGCATAATTCTCTTGTGAACTTCGACGCGAATCTAGGATCTCTGTCACTAATGATTTTGCTTGGTAGTCCATATCGCATGAACACGTGTTTGATGTATAATGCCGCTGTTTCTTCCGCGTTAATTTCCTCATTACAAGGAATAAACACGGATGCTTTGGTACAGTCGTGATCCGTAACTGTAAGGATTGAATCATAACCCTGTGCGATAGGCAACTTAGTGATGAAATCGAGAGCAATAGTCTCAAACGGCATAGCTTCCGGTTTGGGAAATATAGGTTGTAATGAAGCCCTGATAGGGCGATTGTTGATTTTGTGTCGTTGGCATTCCGCACAACCTCTGACGTATGCCAGTACGTCTTGTCGTATCGTTGGCCACCAGTAGTATCGTTCCACTATTTTGCCAGTTTTGCTGATTCCTGGATGACCGTGTACTGGGGTGTCGTGATGAGCAGCGATAATTGACTTTCGCTCTTCACTTCCCTTGGTGATTACCTTTCTACCTTCTTTGTACCATACTCCGTTGATCTTTTTCAGTTTGTGTGGATCTACCCAAGGTTTAATAACCTTTTCATCTTGTTTTTCCTTTTCGTCGGTTGACCTCATCTCCTCCACTGTGATCGTCGCGATCGACTGGTTGGGCATTCCTGTACGATGTGCGTTACCGGTTCGTATAAATACTTTATCCGGTAATACTGTAACATTTTCATTGTCTTGTTCCCCATGATCGTAATCGGGTCGTCTTGACAATGCATCTGCTCGCCCGTTGGCAGTTCCTTTTATGTGGTGAATTTCGAGATCGTATTCCGATAGTTCTAGCACTTCCCTTGCGACTCGTCGACTGATCTTTTGTGGTTCTCTCCAATAGCGTAAGTTCATATGATCTGAAAACACCTTGATTTTGTGGGGTGATCCCGCTAGTAGTGGTCTCCAATGCCGTAAAGCTTTGACGATCGCCAGTAGTTCAAGGTCGTAGATGTCGTAATTTCGTTCTGCCATGTTGAGAGTTGCGGAGTAATAGCCTATGGGATGTCTTTTGCCATCAGTTTTCTTTTGTAACAGTACTGCTCCCACTGCGAATCCTGATGCATCTACTTCCAATTCGAATTGATCCGTTAGTACTGGATGTGCCAATACAGGTTCACTTGTAACTCGTCTCTTCAATACTTCGAACGCTTGCTGTTCGGTTGAGCTCCATTGCCATTCCGTTGTTTTCTTCGTGAGATTGTTTAGTGGTTTGGCAATTGACGCGAATCCTCGTATAAACAGTGTTACGTGCGGGCAGCACGTGAGCCTGACTTAGGCGACGTAGAGTGAACGCGGTGACTTAGCAGTGATCCTACTCAAGCACGAAGGCTGAGCGACGCCTCAACGCACGAAGGCGGAGTTGATACTTTTGAACACGCGGTCCCAAAGGACGAGAGAGGAAGAGGTGGAAACACGGCTTTGGATAACGAGTCTGAGAATGTACAAGAAATCCAAGCTATCGACCACAACAGTCGATAGCTTCCTTATAACACTATCGCGCGATCCGCCTTCGTCAGCGAGACCGCCACTACTACTACCTGCTGGGTAATCGTCCACTAATACGAACGCCACGACTACTACTACTTAGTAATCGTACAGTCAGTAACATCAATCGGCTCGGTAATACTATCAGTAATCAACAGCGTATGGATGAGTAAGTCCGCAAGCATCAGTCAGAGACGAACAGTAAGCTCCCCTTGATCACGTCCCCTTGCTTATGGGTTAGGTCAGATACCTGCTATGACCCGGGACGTTACATCACCCCCTTCACAAGGGTGAGCGCCCTCGCTCCACCACCCAATTAGGTACTGTGGTGAGTCCGACGTCAGTCTCATGCTCGTCTCGTATCCTTACGAGGGCGTGCGCTCTCCCCAACCTCCGCGCGGAGTGTCGTGCGCGATCGACATGAACGAAGATGTCATCTTCGAGCCGCTTGATGGCGATCTCCAGCTCCTTGATGACTTCCTGGGACGAGCGGTAGCGCCTCACTTCGGCGGCAAGGGAGATATCTCCCAGCCTCGCGAGGGCTTCATCTACCTGGCGTCGTCCCCGGAAGTCAGCGCGAAGGTATAGTAGTTCTTCGCGGGTGTACTCAGCTGGGGGCCCCATATCTCGACACGGCTCGGCGTGTATGTCTCCGCGATAGATCGGCTCGCCCCTCCCCATCGTTCCGAACGCTTCCGGGTTATCCTGCATTCTTACCCGTACGTATCTGGCGGGGATGCGCCGCCCCTCGTGTTCGATAACCATCGGTACCCAGTTCATCCCGTTGTTGAGGACGAAGCCTTGGGGGGTAGGCGATATGGTACGGACAGGGCGCCGCGGCGCATGCGTTCGGCGCGTATTGACGGGTGATGGGTCTCGAGCTTCAGCGTACGATGAGAGTCGTCCCATAGCGGCGTATCCTTCCTCCGCAGTCGGTCCATAGACGACAGCAACTGGTGGTGCTCGTTCTTCGTCATCCATGGCTTCTTCGGTAGTGTTGCTGTCTTCTTCTTGGATCCGGGGAGGTACACGCATTGGTGCGCAGTGGCAGTAGTCGATGGGGTTGTCGCATCGAGTACAGACGACGTTGGCGTCGTGGTAGGATCCGTCGGTGGACTCATCGTCGCTGTATCGATCGACGGCGGTGACTGATGTGAAGGCGGTGGAGGGCTGTACGACACTTGCCGTGTCAACGTCCGTATCCTCATCCGTCTCTCCTGCGGCGTCATCCTCGTTACTTGATCCAGCCGCCAGGAGGTCATCACCTCCTTCAACAGCCCGTAATCCTCCCTCATCCTCCTCCACTCGTCCGCTTGCGGGTGTGGGAAATCGCCTGCGAGCCTCGGCCAGGTCTCGCGCTTCTTGCTCGGCTCGGTCTTGCTCTGCTGCCGCTCTGACGTGTTCGACAGCGGAGCAGAATGGGTCGTCGACGTTATTGTTGTCGTCATACGTGGTGAGGGTGTTGACGGAAGGGAAGTCAATGGTGATTGTGGTGAGTGGGACATTGGCCATTGTAGTGGGGGATAATGTTTTCGTCTGTCCAATAGCCACTGCTTTTATGTGAGTTTCGGCTCTCGGATTGGACTGTTTGAACTTCCTTATCTCCTCGTCCGCATGCACATCATCCCATGGGACCCACTGGTTATCCGAGTCTGGGTACCCCTTCCATTTGATCAGATATTGGAGTTTGCGCCCTCGTCCTTGTCTTCTCGAGTCTAGTACCTTTTCGACCTCGTATTCTTCCACGTCTTCTACTAATTCAGGTGGCGGGCGTTGGTAGTTTACGCCGTGAATCAGCGTTTCTTTGTAAGGTGTGAGAAGATCTATGTGAAACACATCATGGATGCTCCACTGCGTGGGAAGTTTGAGTCGATAGTTGACAGGGGACATCACCTGGATGATCTCGAACGGTCCATGTCTCCGGGGCGCAAGCTTTGTGGTTGGCTGGTTGGTTCGTAAGTGGCGTCCTTCTAGCCACACCTTATCTCCTAGCTGATATTTGGGGGTGTCACGATGCTTGACCCATGACTGTTGCGCTCGGCGCATTTGTCCTTGTGCCTGATTTCTTATCTCCTTCAATTGTTCTAGTCTGGCCGTGACCTGTGGTATGGGTGATTTCTTATCCGTCCAATTAGTATGCGGATGGTATCCCATTAGCAACCTGAATGGAGTCTCGCGTGTGGATTCGTTTATCCAATTATTATGTGCGAACTCAGCTAATGCTAGATGGTCGGCCCAATTGTTCTGCCTTTCGTTGGCCCAGAGTCGGAGGTATTGTTCCAGCCATTGATTGGTTCGCTCTGATTGTCCGTCCGTTCGTGGATGGTAGGCGGTTGAAATATTCTGCTGTATCCCCAGTATTCGACATAGTTCTCTTGTGAACTTTGATGCGAACCGGGGATCTCGGTCGCTGATCAGTTTTGTTGGTAGGCCAAATCGTGCGACCACATGTTTGGCGTATAGCGCGGCTGTCTCTTCACCCGATATCTCCTCTTTGCATGGTATGAATATAGACGCTTTTGAGCAGTCGTGGTCAGTGACTGTTAGTATGGAGTCGTAATCCCTGGACTTCGGGAGTTTGGTAATGAAGTCGAGCGCTACTACCTCGAATGGTGTTGCTTCTGGTTTTGGGAATATTGGTTGCAACGGCGCCTTCGTCCTTTGTGTATTGACCTTGCATCGCTGGCACTCCGCACATCCTCGCACATACTCAGCGATGTCTTGTCTCATCGTGGGCCACCAGTAGTGGTGTTCCACTATTTGGGTCGTTCGGTTGATCCCTGGGTGTCCATGAACAGGGGGGTCATGATGTGTGGAGATTACTTCTCTAATTTCCTCTGATGTCCCTGTAACGACCCGTCTTTGTCCTTGGTACCACCATATTCCGTCTGCTTTGGTTAGTTTGTGGGGGTCAACCCATTTGCGTATTCTTTGTTCGTCTTGTTTTGATTGCGTATTGATTGTTCGTACGAACAGTTTGTCCGGGAGGACGGTGACATTCTCGTTGTCCTTCTCTCCTTGGTCGTAATCGGTTCGTCGTGATAGTGCGTCGGCTCTTCCGTTTGCCGTTCCTTTGACATGGTGTATCTCGAAGTTGTACTCTGCTAGCTCCAGTACTTCTCGAGCGATTCGTCGGCTGATTTTCTGGGGATCTCGCCAGTAACGCAGGTTGAGATGGTCCGAAAAGATGCGTACTTTGTGTGTAGATCCAGCCAATAAGTGTCTCCAGTTTCTCAACGCTTTTACGATGGCCAACAACTCCAGGTTGTATATATCGTAGTTTCGCTCGGCAGCGTTGAGTGTTGCTGAGTAGTACCCCACGGGGTGTCGTTTTCCATCCGATTTCTTTTGTAGTAGCACTGCTCCTACAGCGAACCCTGATGCATCCACTTCTAGATCGAATTGTTGTTTCTGGTCCGCATGTGCCAGTATAGGTTCTGTTGTGATTCGTCGTTTGAGCGTATCGAACGCTGTTTGATGTCTTGCTGTCCATTGCCATGGTTCATCTTTGCGCGTTAGTTCATTTAGCGGTTTGGCAATATTTGCGAATCCTTTGATGAATTGCCTGTAAAAGTTGCAGAACCCCAAGAAGGAACGTACGTCCTTCACTGATGTGGGGGATGTCCAGTCGGAACACCCGAAATTTTGATAGGGTCCATGCGTGTTACCCCCTCTTCAAGGATTACCCCCAGGTAATCGATACTGGCCGCGTTGAATACGCATTTCTCTGGTTTGAAGAAGAGGTCGTGTTTTTGAGCGACTTCTAGGACATCGCACACCGCTTTCTGGTGTGTTCGAGTGTGTTTTCTTGTCGTTTTGTGGCTATGGCGATATCGTCCATGTAGACCCGAATGATCGTTCCGTTGGGTTCATGTTTTGCTATCGTTGGTTGGTATATCTCGTTCATGAAGCTTTGGAACGTTGCTGGCGAGTTGCACAGCCCAAAGTACATGACAGTTGGTTCGAAAAGTCCGCGTCGTGTTTTAAACGCGGCTTTATGTTCATCTCCTTCCTTGATCCGGATGTTGTTGTATCCTTGGCGAACGTCGAGCTTGCTAAATATTTGTGCTCCGCCAAGGTTCTGATGAGATCGTCAATGAGTGGGAGTGGATACTGGTTTCGTATTGTCCACTCGTTGATTCGTCGATAGTCCTGTACGGGTCGTAGCTTTCCGTCCTTCTTTTTGATAAAGAAGAATGATGATGCGTACGGGGATTTCGAGGGACGGATGTATCCCTTTTCCATTTGTTCGTCTATGAAATTGTCTAGCGCCTCGTCTTCTGTCCTTGTCATTGGATAGACTTTCAGTCTATTACGTCGGGCACTCCTTTCTTGAACTCGATTGCGTGATCACAGCTCCTCTTTGGAGGAAACCGTTTTGATTCTTCTTCACTGAATACCTTTGCGAAGTGTTGGTATTCTGCTGGTATTTTGACCTCTGCGGTATATTGCTTGGCATCTACCGCGAGTTCCACCGCCGATCTTCGTCCATATACTTGGTCCTTCAGAGTTGTTACGATTTGTTCTTTTGCTTCTGTCGTGAACAATCGCGATATTCTTGTGTCGTTTTCTTCTTCTGTCAACAGCCTTGCCAATACTGCTTTCTGTCGTTTGGGTTAATGGTCCGTAATACTATAGGGAGTTGCTTCTCATCTATAGTGGCGTGGCGCCAACTGAACCTTGGTTCGTATGTTGCGAGCCATGGATATCCCAGCAGTATGTCTTCCTTCCCTATGTCGGTGATGAGGAAGCGCATTTCCTTCTTTGTCCCTCCGGTTTCCACGTTAAGCGTCAGATAGTGTGTGATCTGTCCCGCTTTATTAGTGGTATCGTCTATGTTGTAGATATTTTTGGGCTTATCTAGTGCCCGTTGTCCTAACCCCATTCTTTTGACGAATTGTGGATGAATGAAGTTGTCGGTGGCTCCTGAGTCCACCAACGCTTTGATATCGGCCATATTGTAACTTGCGCGAATAGACACTGGTACTCTCATAGAACGGTAGCGCATAATGTACACAGAGTTACAACGTATTGCCCTCACCCAGGCCGCCGGGTTCAGGCGTTTCCAAAATCCTGTCCCATCAATTGTTGTAGGACCAGGTCCTTGACCTCTTCATCGTCTCCTGCTACTCCTCGTAGCCATTCCGCCGCTCTTTCTTCTTTGGTGTGCGGGGCTTCTGCCGCAGCTTCTGTAGTGCGTGCTTGTGTATCGCGGCGTCTGCGAGGCTGTCTGCAGTCGCGGCTAATGTGACCCATCTTCTGGCAGTTGTAACACTGCGTTTGACTATGGTCTCGTTTGAATTGTCGCTGTATAAATCCCCCTCGTGGTGGGAACGATGGTCTGGTGTTCCTGGGTGATTTGCTATGATTTCTTCGGCCCCCGCTAGTCGTCCTCGTACTCGATCTGCTGATGTATCCATTCGGTCATCATTCTGCAGTGGTGCGAGCAACTTAGCTAATGCTCCTCCTGTTGCGCGTCCTGGTTTGAATGCGTCAAGGTTTCCCCTGACCGTCTGCATGTGGATCCACTTTTGTTGCCTTTTTAGGGCGGATTCCCTCCATTCTTCGTAGTTTCGAGGGTCGTCATGTTGGTACATGGTTTCGTATAGCGCTCTTGGTAGTCCCTTTGTGAAATATTTGAGCGTTTGCTCGTTGTTGATGTTGTACCCCGCATGTCGAACGAGTTGTTCGTATAGGGCAATGTAGTCGTCGATCTTGCCATCCTTCATGTGTATTCCAGCATCCAGTTGTGCTTGCGCTCGTTCTTTGCTAAGAACGTCGCCGAACTGCCTTTGGAATGCGTTGAGTAGGTTCTCCCACAACCTATTGTCGAATTGATTGGTCCCTGTTGCTACTTCGTTTACGAGCCATCGGCTGGCGGACATGACCCATTGGTTAACCGCGTTTCCCTGAATGTATGTTAGGAAAACATAGCTTTTTGGTATTTGTTTATCATGGCCGAGTGATTTGCGTTGACTCCGCGTAGACCTCCCATTGGAGGATGAAGCCTCGGCTTGCGACCTTTGTCCTGTGAAGTGGGTGGCGGGTTACCGATGAATTTGTCGTTTCCTCCTTGCATGGCTACTGCGGGTCCTGCGAGGGGTGGTCCTCCTCCAGGTGGTCCTCCTCCTGGTGGTCCTCCTCCTGGTGGTCCTCCTCCTGGTGACCTCTTCCGGGTGGTCCTCCTTCGGTGGTCCTCTTAGTGGTGGGAAGGGTCTGTTGTCTGGTGACGGTACCCTGTTACGGTTGAGCCTGAATTCGTAGAACATATTGGCTCCTTCGGGATGCTTGGTGCGTCAGGGACGTCTGGTCCCATGGCTCGATTGACGGCTTCCATATCTTCTGGTTGCAGTTGTTGGACATGACCCGTCTGTTCGTTAATGACGAGTCGGGGTGGTGAAACTTCTGTTTGGGTAGCCATGTAACTGTATGGCATTCCCCTGATAGGTTCGGGAATATGTAACTCAGCTGTTTGCGCGGCTAGTGCGTCTACTTCTGGTGATTGTGCCGCGATTTCTTCCGGTTCACCTTCACTTCGAGGGGTTGGCGATCTTTCGCTAGTGTGGCTTGACTGGGGTGGACTGGCTGTTCGCAGCTGAAATTCTGTCCTAGGTGGTTCCGTGTCGAGGTTTGGTACCCCTCCTTCTTGGCCGTCTATGGGCCCTTGTTGATCGATTGGTCGTGCGTCAACTAGTGGTATGTTGATGTTTAGGTCGTCGGCGGCTGGTCGTGTTGCTTCGAAGTAGTTGTTGGTGTTACTCCACCTAAGTTCGATCCAGCAACAGCGCTCTTTGTTGAATACTACCGGGTGGAAGCGTTGTGATGTGGCCGCTTCCGCGTAGTATCCGGTGTTGTTTTCGTCGGTTCTTCTTGTGTCTGGTACGTGTCGCCACCTTACTCGTCCTACGAGGTATCGAGTAGGTGCGTCCCGTTCTCTTGCGTCGATACGATAGGGTACAAAGTCCCAACCGTCTTTCGTATTGAGAGTCGCCACGGCGTTCGAAGAGTTTGAAGAGCTTGGATTTAATGTTACGTGCGGGCAGCACGTGAGCCTGACTTAGGCGACGTAGAGTGAACGCGGTGACTTAGCAGTGATCTTACTCAAGCACAAAGGCTGAGTGACGCCTCAACGCACAAAGGCGGAGTTGATACTTTGAACACGCGGTCCCAAGGGACGAGAGAGTATGAGGTAGAAACCCGGCTTTGGATAACGAGTCTGAGAATGTACAAGAAATCCAAGCTATCGACCACAACAGTCGATAGCTTCCTTATAACACTATCGCGCGATCCGCCTTCGTCAGCGAGACCGCCACTACTACTACCTGCTGGATAATCGTCCACTAATACAAACGCCACAACTGCTACTACTCAGTAATCGTACAGTCAGCAACATCAATCGGCTCGGTAATACTATCAGTAATCAACAGCGTATGAATGAATAAGTCCACAAGCATCAGTCAGAGACGAACAGTAAGCTCCCCCTTGATCACGTCCCATCGCTTATGGGTTAGGTCAGATACCTACTATGACCCGGGACGTTACAACTCGGCCACACTCAATGCCGCTGAACGCAACTACGACATCTACAACCTAGAGTTGTTAGCCATCGTAAAAGCATTACGAAACTGGCGACATTTGTTGGCTGGCTCACCACATAAAGTACGCATCTTCTCGGACCATCTTAACCTCAAATACTGGCGGGATCCCCAGAAAATCAGCAGGCGAATCGCCAGAGAAGTGCTCGAACTAGCAGAATACAACTTCGAGATACACCATGTCAAAGGCGCGACCAACGGACGAGCCGATGCTCTATCTCGAAGGTCCGACTACGACCAAGGGGAGAAGGATAACGAAGGGGTCGTCGTACTACCAGGAAAGATGTTCATACGAACAACTACGACCACCCCACAACAGGACGAACAAAGGATACGCAAGTGGGTTGACCCCCACAAACTAACGAAAGCAGATGGACTCTGGTGGTACCACGGACAGCAGCTTGTCATAACAGGACCAATGGAAGAAATCAGAGAAGTAATCTCCACACACCATGACCCTCCTATTCATGGTCATCCAGGAATCAACCAAACAACACAACTGGTGGAGCGCCACTACTGGTGGCCAACAATAAAACAAGATGTAGCAGAGTATGTCAGAGGATGTGCAGAATGCCAACGATGCAAGGTAAACACACAAAGAACAAAAGCACCGTTGCAACCTATATTTCCACAACCAGAGGCGTTACCATTTGAGGTGGTAGCGCTAGACTTCATCACTAAACTACCAGTATCGAGAGGATACGACTCGATACTCACAGTCACCGACCATGACTGCTCAAAAGCAGCAATATTCATACCATGCAAAGAGGAAATCTCGGGAGAGGAAACCGCCATGTTATACGCCAAACATGTCGTAGCAAGGTTTGGACTACCCTCAAAGATTATCAGCGACAGGGACCCTAGATTCGCATCAAGATTCACAAGAGAACTATGTCGAGTCCTAGGAATACAGCAAAACATCTCGACAGCCTACCATCCACGAACGGATGGACAATCGGAACGAACCAACCAATGGTTAGAGCAGTACCTCAGGCTTTGGGCTAACGAGAGACAAAACAACTGGGCGGACTATCTAGCGCTTGCGGAGTTCGCACACAACAATTGGGCCAATGAGTCAACACGAGAAACACCGTTCAGGTTACTAATGGGCTATCACCCTATTACTAACTGGACAGATAAGAAATCGCCAATACCAAGGGTCGACAAGCGACTAGAACAATTGAAGGAGATAAGAGAACAGGCGCAAAATCACATGCGGCGCGCGCAACAGTCATGGATCAAGCATCGTGACACCCCCAAATACCAAATAGGGGACAGAGTCTGGCTTGAAGGACGCCACTTGCGTACCAACCAGCCAACCACGAAGCTTGCGCCCAGGAGGCATGGACCATTCCGGATCACTCAGGTGATGTCTCCCGTGAACTATCGACTCGAGCTTCCCACGCAGTGGAGCATCCATGATGTTTTCCACACAGACCTCCTGACCCCTTACAAAGAAACCAAGACTCACGGTGTAAACTACCAGCGCCCACCACCGGAATTGGTAGGAGACGTGGAAGAATACGAGGTCGAAAAAGTACTAGACTCGAGAAGGCGTGGAAGGGGGCGTAAACTGCAATACCTGATCAAGTGGAAAGGTTACGCCGACTCGGACAACCAGTGGGTCCCGTGGGACGACGTACACGCGGATGATGAGATAAGGAAGTACAAACAAGCCAATCCAACCGCTGAGACTCACATAAAAGCAGTCTCGACAGCACCGTCACAAAACCCATCTCCCAAGTTCCCTCTTAGCATGTCCAACGTCCCACTCACCATCATCAGCCTTGACTTCCCTCACACCAACGAGCTCACCACATACGACTCCACCAACAACGTGGACGATCCCTTCTGCTTGGCCATTGAACATGTCAGAGCAGTCGCAGAGCAAGACCGAGACGAGCGAGAACAACGAGAGCGAGACCTGGCCGAGGCTCGCTGGCGATTCCCCACACCCGCAAGCAGAAGAGTGGAGACAGATGAGGAGGGACTACGGGTTGCTGAAGGAAGTGATGACCTCATGGCGGTTGGGCCAGGTAACGAGGATGACACCACAGGAGAGACGGACGAGGATACAGAGGTTGATGAGGCAAGTATCCTCCAGCCCTCCACCGCCGTCACATCCACTACCGCCGTCGACCAATACAACAGCGACGAGTCCTCCGACGGCTCGTATCACGACGCCAACATTATCTGCACCAGGTGCGATAACCCCCAAGACTACTGCCACTGCGCTCCCATGCGCATCCCCCCTCGAATCAACAACGAAGAAGACAACGCGGACATTGCCAACGAAACCGTGGATGACGAAGGACGAGCACCGCCTGTTGCTGTCGTCTACGGACCGACTGCGGAGGAAGGGTACGCCATGCGAGGGCTACCATCCTACGCGGAAGCACGCGATACCTCACCCATCCATACGCGCCGAGCGGATGCGCCGAGGCGCCATATCCGTCCCATATCGCCTACCCCCAGTGGCTTCGTCCTCAACAACGGGATGAACTGGGTGCCCATGGTAATCGAGCATGAAGGACGTCGCATCCCCGCTCGATACGTACGGGTGAGGATGTGCGACAACCCGGAAGTCTTCGGGACCATGGGGCGTCACACGCCCGTATACCGAGGGGACATACACGCCGAACCATGCCGAGACATGGGGCCCGCAGCTGAGTACACCCGTGAAGAATTACAGTATCTACGAGCTGACTTCCGGGGACGGCGCCAGGTCGATGAAGCCCTCGCTCGGCTAGGAGATATTTCCCTAGCGGCTGAGGTGAGGCGCTACCGCGCGTCCCAGGAGGTCATCAAGGAGCTCGAGGTAGCCATCAAGCGGCTTGAGGACGACATCTTCGTCCACGTCGACCGCTCACGTCACTCGGCAAAGCGGTTAGGTAGGGCTCACGCCCTTTTGAGGATAAGAGATGAACACGAGACGGATGTGGGGCTAACCGCGGTGCCCAATTGGGTAGTAGAGCGAGGGCGCTCACCCTTGTGAAGGGGGTGATGTAACGTCCCGGGTCATAGTAGGTATCTGACCTAACCGATAACCGAGGGGGCGTGATCAAGGGGACGCTTACTGTACAATACGGATGACTGACTGACTGATTACGATGTGATGACTGATATCTGACTGACGGATTACTGTACGCTGACTGACGACTTACGATACGCTGACTGTATCTCCATGGACGATTACCCAGCAGAGTAGTAGTAGTGGCGTTCTCGCTGACGAAGGCGGATCGCGCGGATAGGTTATAAGGAAGCTATCGACTGTTGTAGTCGATAGCTTGGATTTCTTGTATCATTCTCAACTTGTTATCGAATCGAGGCTCTCTCTCTCTCTCTCATCCTTCGGGGTCGCAGATAAGCCTACAAAGCAATAAGGACAAAGCTCCACCTTCGAGCGTTGAGACGATACTCTGCCTTCGTGCTAGAGTCAGGAAGTCACTAAGTCACCACGTTCACCCTTCGTCGCCTAAGTCAGGCTCACGTGCTGCCCGCACGTAACAACTACTCTGCTATGTAATCGTCCACGGAGATACAGTAAGCGTATCGTAAGTCCTCAGTCAGCCTTCTGTCATCATACAGGTAACCATCAGTCATCGTATAGTAAGTGGTCAGTCAGCCATCCGTATAGTACAGTAAGTGTCCCCTTGATCACGCCCCCTCGGTTATCGGTTAGGTCAGATACCTACTATGACCCGGGACGTTACATCACCCCCTTCACAAGGGTGAGCGCCCTCGCTCTACCACCCAATTGGGCACTGCGGTTAGTCCCACGTCTGTCTCGTGCTCGTCCCGTATCCTCAAAAGGGCGTGAGCCCTACCCAATCGTCTTGCTGAGTGACGCGAGCGGTCGACATGGACGAAAATGTCGTCCTCGAGCCGCTTGATCGCTGCCTCAAGCTCCTTGATGACTTCCTGGGACGTGCGGTAGTGCCTCACTTCAGCCGCCAGGGAGATGTCCCCCAACCGAGCGAGGGCTTCGTCAACCTGGCGCCGTCCTCGGAAGTCAGCCCGTAGGTACTGCAACTCTTCACGGGTGTACTCAGCTGCGGGCCCCATATCTCGGCATGGTTCAGCGTGTATGTCTCCTCGGTAAACGGGCGTGTGACGCCCCATCGTTCCAAAAACTTCAGGGTTGTCGCTCATCCGCACCCGCACATATCGGGCTGGGATGCGACGCCCCTCGTGTTCGATGACCATGGGGACCCAGTTCATCCCGTTGTTGAGGACGAAGCCACTGGGGGTAGGCGATAAGGTACGGATAGGGCGCCTCGGCGCATTCGCTCGGCGCGTATTGATGGGTGAGGCATCGCGTGCTTCAGCGTAGGATGGTAGGCCTCGCATGGCGTACCCTTCCTCCGCAGTCGGTCCGTAGATGACAGCAACCGGTGGTGCTGTCCTTCGTCATCCACGGTTTCGTCGGCAACATCGCCTTCTTCTTCGTTGGTGGTTCGCGGTGGGATGCGCATGGGAGCGCAGTGGCAGTATTCTTGGGGGTTATCGCACCGGGTGCAGATAACGTTGGCGTCGTGATAAGATCCGTCGGAGGACTCGTCGCTGTCGTAATTATCGACAGCGGTGGTGGACGTGAAGGCGGTGGAGGGCTGGAGGATACTTGCCTCATCAATCTCTGTATCCTCGTCCGTCTCTCCTGCGGCGTCATCTTCGTCACCTGGTCCAGTCGCCATGAGGTCATCACCTCCTTCAACAGCCCGTAGTCCCTCCTCATCTGTCTCCACTCTTCGCTTGCGGGTGTGGGGAATCTCCGGCGAGCCTCGGCCACATCTCGTTCTTGCTGTTCTCGTTCTTCTTGGTCGCGTGCTGCGGCTGCTCTGATGTGCTCAACGGCGGAGCAGAATGGGTCGTCCACATTGTTGTTGTGTCGTATGTGGTGAGCTCGCTGGTGTGAGGGAACTCAAGGCTGATGATGGTGAGTGGGACATGGGACATGTTAAGAGTGGGTTTGGAAGATGCGTCCTCTAGTCTGGTCGAAGCTGCTTTTATGTGAGTTTCGGCAGTTGGATTGGCTTGTTTGTACTTCCTTATCTCTTCGTCCGCGTGCACGTCGTCCCACGGGACCCACTGGTTGTCCGAGTCGGCGTAGCCTTTCCACTTGATTAGGTACTGCAGTTTACGCCCCCTTCCACGCCTTCTTGAGTCTAGTACTTTTTCGACCTTGTATTCTTCCACGTCTCCTACCAATTCTGGTGGTGGGCGCTGATAGTTTACGCCGTGAGTCTTGGTTTCTTTGTAAGGGGTCAGGAGGTCTGTGTGGAAGACATCATGGATGCTCCACTGCGTGGGAAGCTCGAGTCGATAGTTTACAGGAGACATCACCTGGACTATCCGAAATGGCCCATGTCTCCTAGGCGCAAGCTTCGTGGTTGGTTGGTTAGTACGTAGGTGGCGTCCTTCGAGCCAGACCCTGTCTCCTATCTGGTATTTGGGGGTGTCACGATGCTTGATCCATGACTGTTGTGCGCGCCGCATGTGGTTTTGTGCCTGCTCCCTTATCTCCTTCAACTGTTCTAGTCTCTTCTCGACCCTTGGTATTGGTGACTTCTTATCTGTCCAGTTAGTAATAGGGTGATAACCCATTAGTAACCTGAACGGCGTTTCGCGTGTGGACTCATTGGCCCAATTGTTGTGCGCGAACTCCGCTAACGCCAGATGGTCCGCCCAATTATTCTGTCTCTCGTTAGCCCAGAGCCTGAGGTATTGCTCCAGCCATTGGTTGGTTCGTTCTGACTGTCCATCCGTTCGTGGATGATAGGCTGTTGAGATGTTCTGTCGTATTCCTAGGACTCGGCATAGTTCTCTTGTAAATTTTGACGTGAATCGGGGGTCTCTGTCACTAATGATTTTTGAGGGTAGTCCAAACCGCGCTACGACATGCTTCGCGTATAACGCCGCGGTTTCTTCTCCCGTGATTTCCTCTTTGCATGGTATGAAGATGGCTGCCTTGGAGCAGTCGTGGTCTGTGACTGTGAGTACTGAGTCGTACCCCCTTGATACGGGGAGCTTAGTAATGAAGTCCATTGCTACCACCTCGAACGGCAGCGCCTCGGTCTGTGGAAATATTGGCTGCAATGGTGCTCTTGTCTTCTGCGTGTTGACCTTGCATCGTTGACATTCCGCACATCCTCGGACGTAGTCCGCGATGTCTTGTTTCATCGTTGGCCACCAATAGTGGCGCTCCACCAATTGCGTTGTTCGGTTGATTCCTGGATGGCCATGAATAGGTGGGTCATGGTGCGTGGAAATTACTTCTCTGATTTCTTCCATTGGTCCTGTCAAGACAAGCTGTTGTCCGTGGTACCACCAGAGTCCATCTGCTTTCGTCAGTTTGTGGGGGTCGACCCACTTGCGTATCCTCTGTTCGTCTTGTTGTTGGGTGGTCGTAGTTGTTCGTACAAACATCTCGTCTGACAATACGACGACACCTTCGTTGTCTTTTTCTCCTTGGTCGTAATCGGGTCTTCGCGATAAGGCGTCGGCTCGTCCGTTGGCTGTACCTTTGACATGGTGTATCTCGAAGTTGTACTCTGCTAATTCGAGTACTTCCCTGGCAATTCGCCTACTGATCTTCTGTGGATCCCGCCAGTATTTGAGGTTGAGATGGTCGGAAAAAATGCGTACTTTGTGCGGCGAGCCTGCCAACAAGTGTCGCCAGTTTCGTAATGCCTTTACGATGGCTAATAACTCCAGGTTATAGATGTCGTAGTTGCGTTCGGCGGCGTTGAGTGTTGCCGAGTAGTAGCCCACAGGATGTCGCTTTCCGTCTTGTTTCTTTTGCAGTAGCACCGCCCCAACCGCAAATCCTGACGCGTCTACTTCTAGGTCGAATTGTTGGGTTTGGTCCGCGTGTGCTAGTATGGGTTCTGTGGTGACTTGTCGTTTAAGCGTATCAAACGCTACTTGGTGTCTTGTTTCCCACTGCCATGGTTCGTCTTTTCGTGTAAGCTCGTTGAGCGGTTTGGCGACGTTGGCGAAACCTCTAATAAACTGCCGGTAAAAGTTGCAAAAACCGAGGAATGATCGTACGTCCTTTACTGATGTGGGTATTTGCCAATCGCGAACGCCTGAAATTTTGACGGGGTCCATACGTGTTACCCCCTCTTCAAGGATTACCCCCAGGTAATCAATACTGGGAGCGTTGAAGACACATTTCTCGGGTTTGAAAAAGAGATCGTTTTTCTGTGCTATGGCGAGCACGTCGCGGACTGCGTCTTGGTGTTTATTGATCGCTAGTGGTTGCCTTTTGGTTGCTATGGCAATATCGTCCATATATACCCTGATTGTCGTCCGGCTGCTTCGTGTTTCGTGATTATCGGTTGGTAGATGTTGTTCATGAAGCTTTGGAATGTTGCCGGCGAATTGCACAAGCCGAAATACATGACGGTCGGCTCGAATAGTCCTCGGCGTGTTTTGAACGCGGCCTTGGGTTCGTCTCCTTCTTTGATCCTGATGTTGTTGTATCCCTGTCGGACGTCTAGCTTGCTGAAAATCTGAGCCCCTCCAAGATCTCTGGTTAAATCATCGATGAGAGGGAGTGGGTATTGGTTTCGTATGGTCCACTCATTGATTTTCCGGTAGTCTTGCACTGGTCGTAGTTTTCCGTCCTTCTTTTTGATAAAAAAGAAGGATGATGCGTACGGGGACTTTGAGGGACGAATGTATCCCTTCTCTAGTTGTTCGTCAATAAATTCGTCTAGCGCTGCATCTTCTATCCTTGTCATTGGATATACTTTGCAGTCGATGACGTCTGGTGCTCCCTTCTTGAATTCGATCGCGTGGTCGCAACTTCGTCTTGGTGGGAATCTTTTTGCTTCTTCCTCGCTGAATACTTGCGCGAATTGTTGGTATTCTTTTGGTATTTCGACGTTCTTGGTATATTGCTTGGCGTCTATCGCAAGCTCGACCGCTGATCGTCGTCCTCGTACTTGTTCTTCTAACTTCGTCACGATTTGTTCTTTTGCTTCGGTAGTGAACATTCGTGAGATTTTGGTGTCGCGTTCCTCTTCGTTGAGCAACCTTGCTAGCACGGCCCTTTTGTCATTTGGGTTGACCGATCGTAGCACTATAGGGAGTTGCTTTTCGTCAATGGTGGCGTGTCGCCAGCTGAACCGTGGTTCATAGGTCGCGAGCCATGGGTATCCTAGCAGTATGTCTTCCTTGCCGATGTCGGTGATCAGGAAGCGCATTTCTCTTTGAGTTTTTCCCGTTTCCACATTAAGCGTGAGGTAGTGTGTGATCTGCCCCGCTTTATTAGTGGTATCGTCGATGTTATAGATGTTTTTGGGCTTATCTAACGCCCGTTGTCCCAACCCCATCCTTTTGACAAATTGCGGATGGATAAAATTGTCAGTGGCTCCTGAGTCCACTAACGCTTTGATGTCGGCCATGTTGTAACTTGCACGAATGGACACTGGTACTCGCATAGATCGGTAGCGCATAATGTACACGGAGTTACAACGTATTGCCCTCACCCAGGCCGCCGGGTTCAGGCGTTTCCAAAATCCTGTCCCATCAATTGCTGTAGGACCAGGTCTTTTACTTCCTCGTCATCTCCTGCTACTCCTCGCAGCCACTCCGCTGCTTTCTCCTCTTTGGTTGTCGCTGTTTCGGCCGCGCGTGTTTGTATATCTCGGCGCCTTCTTGGTTGTCTGCAGTCGCGGCTGATGTGACCCATCTTCTGACAGTTGTAACACTGCGTTTGACTGTGGTCGCGCTTGAACTGTCTCTGTATGAACCCTCCCCGGGGTGGAAATGGTGGTTGCGGGGGTCTAGCATTCCTGGGATGGTTTGCTAAGACATCTTCTGCCCCTGCCAATCGTCCTCGTACTCGATCTGCGGATGTGTCCATTCGGTCGTCGTTCTGAAGTGGTGCTAGCAACTTAGCTAGTGCTCCTCCTGTGGCTCGCCCTGGCTTGAAGGCGTCTAGGTTCCCCCGGACCGTTTGCATATGAATCCACTTCTGTTGCCTCTTCAGGGCGGATTCTCTCCATTCTTCATAGTTCCGGGGATCGTCGTGTTGGTACATGGTCTCGTATAGGGCGCGCGGTAGTCCTTTGGTGAAATATTTGAGTGTTTGCTCCGCGTTGATATTGTATCCCGCATGTCGAACGAGTTGTTCGAATTGCGCGATGTAGTCGTCGATTTTTCCATCCTTCATGTGAATACCAGCGTCGAGCTGGGCTTGTGCTCGTTCTTTGCTGAGGACGTCGCCGAATTGTCTTTGAAAGGCGTGGAGTAGATTCTCCCACAGCCTGTTGTCGAATTGGTTGGTGCCCGTGGCGACTTCGTTAACGAGCCATCGGCTTGCCGACATGACCCATTGGTTAACCGCGTTTCCCTGAATGTATGTGAGGAACAACATAGCTTTTTGATATTTATTCAGCATAGCTGAATGGTTGGCGTTGACTCCTGCGTAGACCTCCCATTGGAGGATGAATGCTTCGGCTTGTGATCGGCTTCCTGTGAATGTAGGTGGGGGTTTCCAATAACTTGTCGTTTCCCCTTGTGCGTTGTGGGCTACTGCAGGCCCTCCTAGGGGTGGTCCTCCTCCTCCACCTGGCGGTCCTTCCTCCTCCTGCGGTCCTCCTCCTGGCGGTCCTCCTCTTCCTCCACCTGGCGGTCCGTTATCTTGTGGTCGCAAAGGTGGGAACGGCCTATTTCGGGTGATGGTACCCTGTTTCGATTGAGCCGAAACTCGTAGAACATTTCTGTTCCTTCAGGGATACTTGGTGCGTCGGGGACATCTGGTCCCATTGCTCGGTGAGCGGCTTCTACGTCTTCTGGTTGTAGTTGTTGAACGTGACCTGTCTGCTCGTTTATGACAAGTCGGGGTGGCGAACTTCTGTTTGAGTAGTCATGTAGCTGTATGGTATCCCTCTGATTGGTTCGGGGATGTGTAACTCAGCTGTTCGCGCGGCTAGTGCGTCTACTTCTGGTGATTGCACTGCGATTTCCTCGGTTCTACTATTTCGCTTCGTGGGGTTGGTGATCTTTCGCTGGTATGACTCGATGCTGCTGGTGTTACTGATCGTAGTTGGAATTCGGTCCTTGGTGGTTCCGAATCGAGATGTTGTCCTGTTGGCCGTCTATGGGCCCTTGTTGGTCGATTGGTCGTGCGTCGGTCAGTGGTATGTTATGTTTAAGTGTGGCCGCTGGTCGTGTTGCTTCGAAATAGCTGTTGGTGTTACTCCACCTAAGCTCGACCCAGCAACAGCGTTCCCTGTTGAATACTACGGGATGGTATCGCTGGCGGTAGCTGCTTCTGCGTAGTATCCTGTGTTGTTTTCGTCGGATCTTCTTGTGTCCGGTAGTGTCGCCACCTTACTCGTCCAACAGGTAACGAGTAGGTGCGTCTCATTCTCTTGAGTCGATACGATAGGGACGAAGTCCCAACCGTCTTTGGTATTGATAGTTGCCACGGGTTCGATTCAGTAGAGCTTGGATTTAATGTTACGTGCGAGCAGCACGTGAGCCTGACTTAGGCAACTAAGGGATGAACGCGGTGACTTAGCGAATTCCTAACTCTAGCACGAAGGCAGAGTATCGTCTCAACGCTCGAAGGTGGAGTTCTTGCTTTGTCGTTCAAGACACGAGTCGCGACCCCGAAGGATGAGAGAGAGAGAGAGAACACGGCTTCTGGATATCAAGCTGAGAAAGATACAAGAAATCCAAGCTATCGACTACAACAGTCGATAGCTTCCTTATAACCTATTCGCGCGATCTGCCTTCGTCAGCGAGAACGCCACTACTACTAGTCTGCCAGGTAATCGTCCACGGAGATACAGTCAGCGTATCGTAAGTCATCAGTCAGCGATCTGTCATCGTACAGGTAGCCATCAGTCATCGTATAGTAAGCCGTCAGTCAGCCATCCGTATAGTACAGTAAGTGTCCCCTTGATCACGCCCCCTCGGTTATCGGTTAGGTCAGATACCTACTATGACCCGGGACGTTACATCAATGCCGTGGATAACGACCGCCATTACACGCATGACCAATTGCGGTACTTGCGACAGGATTTTGGTGATCGCCAGGGGGTCGACTTGGCCATGGGGCAGATCCCTGATCGGTCGTTATGGGCGGAGGTCCTTCAATACCGGGCTGTTACCAGCCGGTACTCCGAGTTGGCGGAACGCATCACTGCTCTGGAAAATGAGCAGTATGTGGTTGGTAATGAAATCAGGAAGTGTACGCGTCGGTTGGAGGAGGCTAACGGACTACAGAGGATCATGGATCAGGAGGTTTCTATCAGTCGAGGTGCGACTATTATTCCTTGGGTGTTTGAACGAGGACGTTCCACCTGAAAAAGGGGTAATGTCACGGTTTGACATATTGCGGACTGACAATCATCATCATTACGAGGTCTCGGAGTTCGGGACGCTTACTACTTGGTTATGACTACAATAGTAAGCCGTTATTAGTCATGGACACTTACGCGTCGCCGGCATTTGGGTTTGCCGGTGTTTCAGGATAGATAGTGACTCATTCCTAGGATAGTTGTACTAGGGTTCAGTATTCCAAGCTGCGCTTTAAAGCCAGCGCGTAACTGTATATAAGTCGTGTATTGAAGACCAAGACTCTCTAGCTTGGTCTTCTTGAATCATCACCATTCGTCTTCTCTTCGCTTTCTTCCAATCAGTCGATTGAAGCTTATCCCTCGGGATACCCTAGTGTCAACCAAGTGACCTAGTGGCTGTGCAACTTAGCTAAGTTGCCTGTGTCTGTCAAGATTCATCCATACGCTCGAGCATCACGTCACAGATCGGTTCAAGTCGAACCAGCGTTAGGTGATAACGCTACATTCAACCTCGTCAGAATTGTTTGGTGAGCTACAGATGCAACATGGACACATCAGATGGATCCACAAAGATGTGTCACGATCTGACATCGTCTCGCCTTCGGACAACATCAAGACACACCACTGCATGCATGAACACTGGAAAGATTGTCAAGGTTACCCAGAAGCACACAAATGGGTAGGCAAAGATCCAGAATATGACAAAGAAGATGCGGTACGCGCTCTAGTGTGGAGTCAAGGAACAGATGAAGAAGACTACCTTGGAGAAGGAGAAGCGTTGAGGATTGCCCAACTTGTGAGTGGAATGCTAGTTCATGCAGAACCCTCCAGTGCTGGCACCTCTACAACAGGACGTATGAAGACCACGTGATTATATCACATGAGGTCCCGGGTCATGGCATGTATCTGACCTAAGTGATAAGTCATGGGACTTCGGTTGTGGTTCAAGGATGGAATATTATGGAAGACCATGGTAGGCATGAGATTGGAAGCGGTATTCCTGATAGCCGAAGGTCTGGACAATTCCCAGTATGGGTCGATTCTGATGGAAGGTATTCTGATGTGCTGGTATTGCACCGAGACATTTGTTATCTTGTTATCTTGTGTTCTGATGTCATTTGTGAGTCATATGGTTGTCTTTATCTCTGACTCATGTGAGGCTATATGCCTCATGTACTGTATGTTTCATGATAAGCCCTGTGGCTTGATGGACAATTCTCATTGGCAGATAGGTCGTGAGTCGTGTTTTACTATAGTTCAAGCTCAGTTCAAATACTGTCTTGGAGTACTATAAGTAGTTGGCAGGTTTCGCCAGTAGTCGATAGCTTAGTTGTCTTGGACTTCCACCTGTATTCCTCTCAGGCATAGTCAAGCATTCTTATAGCAGAGTCATTGGTCATTGTGACTATTCTTCTCTCATTATTCACTTGTGTCAAGAGTTATCTTCAAGTGACGTCGTATAAAAAGGGGACCATCTGTGGTTATTCACCCTTCTCGAGTAGTTCCTAGGTTGCAAGCCGTGCGCTTGGCTTAGAAGGTGATACAAGGAAACCCTTCGGGTTCAAGTCGAACCAACATTTAGTGGAAACTTTACAATCCACAAAGATGGGGCAGAAAGTTACAGGTGCAGGCTCTGCATTGGTCACCTCAGCACGGCTGAGGAAAGTTGGAACAACCTTGTGAGGTACATGATGTTGATGCTCTGTGTGCAAGTATGTGTTAGTAGTTCAGTATGGTCAAATAGTTATGCAACTCATGGAAGGGCAGCGAGGAATTCACAGTCTTCTGTCTGGAAATAATGCTATCGTCCTTGCTGCGTTTTTGAGCCTGCGATGCCGACGGGGATTTGGGGCCTGGGCTCAACTCCAGGGCACGCTTCACCACGTTGAGGGGCACCACATTCAAAACGTGCACGATTGGCACAGTAGGTGGCTCCAGGAATTGAAGATCTAGGCCATCGAAAGTGTCAGACGGAGTATGGGTGTGCTTGCAGTTTGCTGTCGCCTTGCTAAGTGCATCGCTCCGCCGCTGGAACGCCTGGGCAATCATACACTCAGCTTTCCAATGAGCCAAGCACAAGCGGAGAAGCATTTGTTCAGCTTCGAGCTCAAGGACGGCTTGCTGATATTCAACATTGAAGACTGCCTTGATGAAAGTCCTGGTCTGCGACTTGGGGTCATACACATGCGTGGCCATGTGGGGGTCCAAGTTGATGATGGTGATGAGCTTCTGAACGACAATGTCCGTGGATTGTCACACTTTGGAGAACTCCTTGCTTGATATGATTGTGCCGTCTGGGCAGCGGATTGCAAGATTTATCTTCGGTCGATGCTTGTTGGCCTCTGTGAGAATGTCACCTCCCGACTTGTCTTTTTCGCAGTCCTCATAGTACCAGAGGATGGAAGCGGGAAGGAAATCCAGCCGTATGGGCAATGACTCCACGTTATGGAGGACGGCATTCAAGTTGTTCATTGTCAACCTTGACTGCTGTGATGCCGAATCACTAGGGCCCAACGATGACGCTTGAGAGTCTGGGTTGCAAGGTGCTCGTGCTGAGATGTTTGACTTGGAGTGAGTGACTAAGTGGACTGGGTAATGAAATACTGCGCACCTTGGTCTATGTCTGGAGTGAAGGCCTCACCAACAGTGGCAGTATGAGAGTTTCCAACTTGGAGGTCTCTTCCTAGATACGTCAAAAGCACCTCTGACATGTTCTCAAATTTTCTGTGAAGCTCACGGTAGTGGGGGTTAAAGCCAATTTTGGGATCGTTGAGTGAGGCAATGACATGGATAGGGATCTTTGGAGTGAAACCAATGGAAGAGGCCACCTTTTGCGGAGCGAATGAGACGTTATTGATACTGGGAGCCAGCGTTGAGCCCGATACGAAGGACAATTGATACCCTGAATGGAATGGCCAGCCAGAAAAATCCATGGCAGGTCTTGACCTTAGCGGAGGTTTCAACACTGGCCGACCCCTGGCAAAGCCCCCCAGGCCAAACACATCTTTGTCACCAAGGTCAATGTAAGGAGGCATGGTGGGGGATTGTGAGAGAGTACTAGCCCTGTCAAAGCCGTCATAGCTGTCGAAATCACTGCCCAGCATGAGTAGAAGAGGAGGGGAAATGTATGTGGTATGAAAAAAATGCGGTATGCAGTATGCGGTATGAAAGAAAGAGGCAAGCTAGTCAGCTATTCGACACGTCAATTAAATTCAAGTAGATCACGTGCAGTTCACACAGCCAGCCACACCACTGGTGCGTGCTCCTATTCATCTCTACTCTACTCTCGTCGATTCTGCAAACACATCATGCTGACAACCGCTTCAAGACACAAATGTGTGTGCTCCAAGTGCTACGGGGCATCGAAATTGCTTACTAAGCATACAATCGAGGCTCACCTGAAGCAAGACAAGCACACTCTTCAGACAATGTCATCTTCGAATACTGATCTCCTCATTTTCATGCAATCACGGATTGATGAGACGGTGAAACTTCTTGCTAGCATTTATGGGGGTCATAGCATGCCTGATATGGCATCCAATCCTGATAGATCTTGCCTGGAGGGTGCAGAAGGTGCGTACTTTGCCGTTTCGAAAGTCATTGACTTATACTTAATTATTTTATTATTATTATTATTTAAGCTAAAGCGGCACTCACTTATGTGAATCACCCAGCCCACATTGTTATGACACCAGCTTATTTTTCACTTTTTCTGATCACATGACTGTTTTATTGACAATCACTTTTCAATTACTTAACAGTTGATCGTGTGACACTTGGTCACATGATCCAGTACTATATGTGACTCACATGGGAGGCCAGTCTAGAACCTGCCCATTACTTATTGTTCTGCTGCGCATGACTCACTTTCTATTGTTCTCTATTCTTAGACCTGCTGCGCACACTATTGTGACTCAGTGCACAGCAGCCCTTTGCCCTGTTACCTATTGTTCGTGTTACCTTATTGTTCCTGTGATGCCTATTGTTCTTGTGACACCATTGTTCTCTAGATACTACAAAGTCTGGCTCCTTAGTACCCTGTAGCTTCAGACTTGACTTCTCCTGTATCTTACAGCACAGTCATTGTCTATCAAACACCCCTGCTCATCATCAGTCTGATAAGTTCACCTTGTGTTCACTTATTGCCCTCTCGTCAAGGAACCCTCTCAACACTACTTGCACCCTTATCCCCTCTCATTGTATCTTTGCTATAAGTCCCTTGAGGCGTGCTTAGTACAACTCTATCACAGTATCTCTCTAAGTGCACTTTGCGCTTAGTACTCTGATATCGAACCACCCCTCTACCCCTTCAGCGTCCTCAGGATACTTAAGCCAAGTTGGCTGAACATCCCTGCTGTGACGTAACACACATCCACTCCGAGGCTTCTTCCAGTGGGCAGCTTGATCAAGAGGAAGCTATTGAGCTTGGTAAGTGCTATTTGAATGTGAAGTAGGTCAATTATTTATGCTTACTGCTGTGTAGCCTTGGATGATTTTTATGATCCAGCTAATGTTGATACAGATGTTGATGCTTTGATGGCATCAGGTCCCTCTGTTGATTGTGATCCTGATCTTGATTGGCTGGGGATGGACCCCAATATATCTGACACTGAACCAGATCAGCAACCAATATTATCTGAGGCTGACTTTACCTCCTCAGAGGAAGACTTTGACTCTGATGATGATTCTTCCTCAAATCTCCCTCATCCCTCTTTGATGCCACATTCCAAAGAGCACCAAAGCACTTTTACCCTTAGCTCCTTGCTGGAGAGTGATCCAGATAGTGTTAATCTGGATCAGAGCAACACTGTTGCTGCTAGTGCAACTGACTTACCATATGTTGTTCAAAGACTTCAGGAGCAGCTGTTATCAGGGTATACAGCCCCAAATAATCCACCCTTTTATGACCTTAGAGGTCAGCAACTCACCTCAGATGAGGAACTGTCTTTAAAGCACTATATAACATGGGTTGATTCCCGTGGTACAGTTAAGGCTTACCATCTTCATGCACAAGTCCTGCAGAAGGCTACAGGCTGTGAAATCCTTAGCTTATATATGGTGTGAAAGCTTGCCATAGAGGTTACAGGATTATCATCTAGGCTGGTTGACATGTGTCCTAAAAGTTGTATGGCCTTTACTGGAGAGTACAAAGATCTTCAGTCCTGCATCTATATACGTGATAGATGTATTGGGCCTTGTGGACAGCCACACTATGACAAGAAGAATCAGCCAAGAGCACAAATGCTTTATACTCCTATTGCACCTGCAATTCAGTCATTTTATGGAAATAGAGAAATGGCAGATAATATGCGATATCATCATAAGCAACTGCAAATGGCTATGAACAACTCAAATCCTGATGGCTCTCCTACCAAATACTCAGATTTTGCTGACTCAATTAATCATATCAATCATTTTAATGAATTGCATTTGTTCCAAGATAAAACTGACACTGCAATAACTATCTCAGGGGATGGTGCTCAGTTGACTATGAAGAAGCAGTTTGATGTATGGGTTCTCATAGTTACAATTTTAAACCTTCCCCCCAACTTGCGGTATAAAGCAGCTAATATCATCATACCACTTGTTATTCCTGGGCCCTCTTCACCTGGAAATGTGGAGTCATTCATTTATGTCCTTTATGAGGAACTTGCACAGCTTAGTGTTGGTGTATGGACTTGGGATGCACTCTTAAGCAAATACTTCCTTTTAAAGGTCTATCTTTGTGGTGTTCTTGGAGATATGCTTGGCTCTGCAAAGCTGAGTAGAATGGCTGGGCATATGGCATTATATGGATGCCATTTTAGTATGGTGCAGGGTGCATGCCCTAGTCTTGGCAGAGGTATGATACAACATTATGCTATTGTATCATTTTATCTTACCATTTTTCCATATAGGTGCTAAACCTCAATACTATCCCCTCTCCCCACCTCAAAAGGAGGAGATTAATAGTGATCATCCTGATTTTGACATTATGAACTTGCCCATTAGGACTTTAGAAAACTACTGGAAAACTATTAAAAGGCTTGAAGCTGTGAAAGATAACAAAGCACAGTGTACAATAATTGTGCAAGAAACTGGTGTCTCTGGTCTTCCTGTCTGTGCAGCCAGTCCTGCCTTTTCACACCCATTCTTTTTTCCACTTGACCCCTTTCATCTTTTTTATGAAAACTGTATGCCCCGTTTCTGGGATACATGGGTTACAATTAGTTCTCCAGAAGAAATTGTCTATATGAGTCAGGATATAGCTTCTCAGCTTGGAGAATTGGTTGAAAGTGCTATTGCAACACTACCTTCATTTTTTTGTGGGCCTATTAGGAATATATATTTAAAGCGACACAGTCAATTTAAAATATATGAGTGGATGGCCCTTCTCCACTGGTATATTGTCCTTATTTCATGGGAGCTTGGGTTTAACCCAGAGGTGGTCAAGAACTTTGCCTTGTTCTCAAATATAGTGGACTATGCTATGACAACTGTTCCTCGATCAGCGAAGGACTTATCTGGTCTTTATCATAAAATTGTTGATTTTCTTAACGGATTTGAAAGCCTTTATGTTGCTGACAATCCATCAAAAATTACTCAATGCAGACTATGCATCTTTCAGCTCATTCATATTCCCTTTCACATTTCATATAATGGCACTATCAGATTTGGCTCTCAAGCTACATGTGAGCAAGCCATTGGAGATATTGGGCATGGTATCAGATCAAGAAAATCCCCCTTTAAGAATATGGCCTCTTATAAAACAGACAAACAATCTGCTAGGCTATTGCATCTTATCTATCCCACAAAATTCCCAGAATCTAAGGCCAAAGTTCAGAGGGATATTCTATTCAGAGAGTTCCCTATCAAAAAGAAACAGAGAAGGGAAGATGATGATTTAAAGGCTCAGTTAGAGGCAATTTGGTCTTATCTGAGAGTGGGGCCAGATAATACCCTTGAGATTAAAAGATGGGGAAAGTGCCCTCTTCCAAATCATGTTACTCTTACCAGTCAGCTCTTTGAGCTCTCAAAAAAGTCCTGTTCATGTACTGCAAGGTACTTTGAGGCTCAGCTAGGACAGGGGCTACAGCCAACAGATCAGTCCATGGGTGAGACAGACCTAGAGGTGGAGAAGAATAAGCCTATATTTGGAGAGGCTCTAGCCTTTTATACTGTTGCTGAGACTGACCTCTCCCTTATTGTCTACCATCCATTGATAGAACATTGTAAAAAATTTGGGAGGTGGTATGGAAAGTGGGCACCAACCCTGTATGTGCTTGAAACATCAGCAATAGTTAGCCTTATTGGAATTTGGACTTACAAGGGTCATGTTCACATCTTGAGAAGGCATCCAGGACTCACCTTACTATCATTGGAGGAATCTGGTATTGATGGTGAAGATCACTCAGAGTAGTCTTACCTGTATGTACAAGAATGGTGCAAGCCTAAGATCTGTCTTGATTGCATAGCTGTAAATAAATATATCTTGTTGTTCAGGAAGTTGACAGTAGATGGTGCCACGATCTCCTCAACCTTGGCAGCAAGAAACACACACATAATCACAGCAAGGTAAAGTGTCTTGAGGAGGCGAAAGTGCATATGGACCTGTATCAACCAGTCAGTGAGGATACCACACATCTTCCATGTGAGGTCCTTTTGGCTGTTCATATAGTTCAAGTTGGGAAGAGTGATTTGCTGTTCAATGTGGGCACTTCAGTAGGCCACAAACAACACAAGAGGAAAAGAAAACCTACCTCGACAACCTTGAGGTACTCAAAGATTTCGTTCATGTACTCACTGACCATCATAGGATCCTCACCGTCCTCACCGTCTGGGTATTCCCACTCAGCACCGTTGGGACAAGTGGACAGAGTAGATACGGTGGAATGGGTGGTGAGAGTGGATTGAGCATTAGCATTGGATGACGACGGGGTTTTGAGCAAGTGACAATGTGAGAGTGTGCATCGGTGTTTTTGTCTTTGAGGACAGCTGTGCGTGTCATGCGAGTTACACGGTGCATCTGTAGTTGCAAGCACTGTCAGCAGAATAAACAAGAAAGACAAGAGAGAGACGCATGGGTATGTTAGAGGCCATCTTGGCAATATCCTGAACTTGTCCTCGACTTGGATGGGGGCATTCTGTCAGGTAGCAGTGGCAAGGGAGGAAGCTTGAGGAAGGTTTACAGGAGTGGCATTGACACGACGAGGAGGGACACAGACGTGAAGATGATCGGGAGGGTCGATAATCATTGCATTGCTTTGAAGAGAGAGTTTCCCTTTGACACCATTCACGACATGGTTAGCGGCAGCCGAAGAACGAGTGGCATGTTTAGGAGTGGGATCAGGTGGGCAGCAGGAGCAGACACCTTGCAAACTCAATGAGAGCAGACACCTTGCAAACTTGTGACTGACATGAGGATGGTGTGGAGTGTTGTTGGGTGGACAGTATTGTGCGGGAACTGCACGGTGTGCACATGTTGAAGATGTTGAAGGAGTAGGATGTCTCCCGGGTGTCTGTCATCCGACGAGAGCTACACCCTGCGCATGCCTGACTGTGCCGACCGAAATCTTTCAAGTCGATGCCTTGTGCACAAAGGCTCATTCAGTCTGGAGGGCATGGGTAAAGCGTGGCCACATACCGGCAGTATCAGATCCCTGCATACATTGCCGCAAAATGGGCCCTTGGAGTCAATGCCCTCCATGGCAGCCAGGCTTGGTCTGGCAGGATATGGAGTCCAGTATCTAGAATCTGAGCTTCTTACCAGCTCCAGCTTGCTGAGAACTTGACATTTCAAGAAGACTGGAAGACTTACACATGGCCAGGTCTCATAAACATATCCCTCACTCGATTGTAAGTTGGCGCCCTGCAGCTCTGAGGATCTCATCCAGCCATCCCATGCATCCCAGAGCTCGTGTCCGTTGGGACACAAATTAAATCGCCACTGTATAATTTCCTAATTCAATATTAGTCTTTGCAGTTAAGAGAAGCAGTTAAGAGACATAGCTTTTTGTGTCAAACGCGACAGTGCGCGCATGTTTGCAGAGAGGTTTCGACACTGTTCTTCATCAGATATGCATGGCTTGATTAGGTAAGAAATATCTATCATATCGATATCGCCCAGCTGTATCTGGAATTTGTATTGGAATTTCAGCCGACCGACTTTTGTCTTGGCCACGTGCGTAGTACTGAAATCTAACCCGATCTGACTACCATTTGACTGTCTACGACTCGTGCAAAATTTCTGACTTGGCTCGACCTGAATCGGACATACAGCTGACCCATCCGGACCGCTGGTGACCGGCTCTGACTTCTCGTTTTTACTGAGAGTGACTGCCAGGTTAACGATGGTTCTGTAGCCTCATGGCCTGCCTCTGTCCAATAAGCGGATTCAATAACCCAAGATTCGTACCAAAGAAATCCATAAAATTCTACTCTATTTGCCAAGCTATCTGCGCAAGTGATACGGAAGTTCTCATATTGTCAAATATCACACGTTCTTAAGCTGTCGTGACGACAAACATAGACACCATCAGGAGAAACTGTTATCCGGGCCTCAGCGCTCATCGCTCAGCCTCCGAGTCCATACTCTCACGCTCTCCTACCAAGTCCTTGGCCCAACGTGCGAATCAAATTGGCTGGGGGATATCGTAACTTGAAACATGGTTCACTAGCCTTTGAATATCACCATAGAACATACACAATCACGCATCTCTCATGCTGTCTCTGTGAACGGTTAGTTGTTTATGTTTGCCAGGAGCCATCTGAGTTCAATAGCCGATTATCGACTATTTCCTCCAGTATGTCAAAGTTTGGTGTCCCGAGACCCGTTACCTATGAAGCCCAGGGTCAACCAAAATCGAAAATAGAGACACAACTTTGAATGGGGCGTACGGGATCCCATCCAGCGACAGCGGGAAAACCAACAGTGCCACAGCCTGGGTTTGAGCCAGACGTGATGTCGTTAAAGGCGCAGTCATTGGGGTCAATGCTGTACAGCCATGTATTAAGGAAGCCAAGCGGGGGTTTGCCTTTCGAAATGAGATAGTCATTCAGAAGAGATATAATGGCTGCCACAGTCTGTGCGATGGGGATCGTTGGTTAGATGCTTGCAAGTGGACGACGCAAAGAGGGAGGAGAAAAGAACGCACGGGCGCCGCGCCACTCGTTCCGTTCACGTATCCATATTGTCCTCCCACAACGACAGAGAGAAAGATCGCCTGTGCGGAGAGGTCGGGATACCCACGACCTATAGGGCTGCAAAATACAAGGTAAATACAAGGTTAAAATAGATAAGTTAAGGTAAGGTAAGTGGACCAACTTGTAGCTGCCCGCATAAGTGTTGCCAAGGTTTTCGAGGAAGGAAGGCACTGCCACCTTCTGATAGGGAGGGCGAAGGAAGTAGTTCGAGAAGCCGCCTCCGGAGATACTGGCCGCGACCTCAGGATTTTCCTTCGTCTTTCCGCCTGTTGTGCCGCCAACGGTTGTTACATATGGACCTACAAGCGGTGACTTCCCGGTGAGTGACGTGTACAGTGCTATGCCAGCCCGCAATCAGAATAGTTGACTCGGAATGCGGGACGTACAAGAAGCAGGAAAGAAGGGGAGGAAGTAGACCTGGCTGTTACCGTTTCTGTCCCTGAATGTGCAGTCCCCATCGCCGACGCCCGAGTTACCACTTGCGAAGAGAATGCTGACGCCGCGTGCCCCAAGCTGAGCAAATAGGAGGCAAATTCTTGCAGCCTGGTCCGGTGGGACTCGAAACTCGTAGCCGCCAAACGACGTGGTTATTGTCTGCGGGACGGTCTTTTGACCGATGACATACTTGAGCCATTGGAGGTAAGGATCAACGGTCTGTAGTATCGAACCGCCTGTGCTGTAGAAGACATGTCGCGTCGGGTACGCTATAGCCTCTGTGTACTGAATGTTGAGGTCCGCCTCGAAGCCAGGTATGTTCGGATTATATAGGCCGCCGTTGACCTGTTCTACGGTAAACTTTGCATCTTCCCCGTCTGACCGAAATTCCGCCATGAATTTCTTCAGATCCTGCGGGCTTGGGTATTGCCCCCCATATCCCACAACCCCAACCATGTTCCGCTCCGCTGCCATGGGAACGTAGCCACTCGTTTTGTACAGGAAACGCAGGAACGAAGGATGGACATATTTATCCGATTTGCGTTTCGTCGGTTCCGTCCGGGCTATGAGCTCACCCGAACCCGTTTTTGTTCCAGCCCCAACTGTTGCGCTGAGGTGCATCCGCGGCTTCATTGCTTCTGTCAGCGCAGAGGCGAAGTAAGTCGTCGGCACGACCGTTTCTATGTGCCCATGCAGGGCCTCTGGGAGGGAGTAGCTGATTGTGCGGATAACAGAGTCGTTCGTCTCGACATGATTGTAGAGTTGGTACGATGCGCCGAGCATTTCGTTGGCTTGGGACAGTGATACGTTGATGACCGCGAGCCAGTCACCACCAAGTGTCGTTGAAATGGAGGAAGAGGGCACGCCGTGATGCTTGAGCCAGGAACTGACGAGATCAAGCGTGTCCGGGTGGGGTGCAACAAGCTCAGCGACCTGCTCTTTAGATAGGTATGCGCCATATCTGACGTGACACCGGTCTACATCCACATGCGGATGGGCAGTGGGGAGACGTACTTTGGATGCCTAGGGTTGCTGACCTCATAGAGGCTATCAACCAAGGCGTGTTCGTGGTGTGGCTTGAGAGCGAGGTGGAGGTCGATGGTGGTCTTGGCGTGCGGATGGCCCACGCTCACCCAGTTCTGTGGCACGGTACTCCATGCATGCATCACCCGCATTCCACCCCAACGCGGGACGTGGGGCATCGCGAGGCTGCCGAGGAGCGAGAGGTAAAGGCCCGCAAGAGTGAAGAGCACCGAGAGTGGGTTGCAGCGCATGAAGTCAGGGGATGGTATGAGAGAATTAAGATATGAGGGGCTTCGGAGCGCTGATTTTACCGATGGGGATCAGGAAATTTATAGGCATGTCCCTGAACTCGACGATGGCTTTAGCAACTTGAAATGGAGGTGATGTGTGCACCCGCGGGTTAGTTCCCTTCATGTTAAAACGATCGATCCTTCTCTCGACTCGGAACGACCGAAAATCTGCGGGGGGCTTCGAGTTGAATGGCCACGGGCTTCAATCGATGTGACGGCCACATAAGAAGTGGCCAAGCTGTGGCAACAGTACGTGTCCCCATGGCTTAACAGCCGAAAACTGTGATTGCAGACCAAAGCGTACTGCACCTTCTATCTGGGGGACGTGGCGCCAGCGCGCCACGTGCGACCACTGCAGAAACTAGTTCTCAGTCTGGGCCCCGACCAAAGGGAAGAGCTAGGCGTCGGACTTCGGACTCTACCGAGTCGTCCGACCTCAGGCCGCTACCAGTCAGTTCGAAACCACGGATTCCGAGTCGAAGGATAGTCACCAAGGCAAGGCACCAAGGACGATGTGTTAATGACGCAGCCCGTTGCATGGTAACATTCCTGTCATTGATATCATGATATGCTGGCCACCAGCCACAGTGATGATTCAATGCCAGTGGAGGGTAGGGTTGTAATTTAGGAATGCCTCCGGATCGTAGCCTACCTCCTGATCATCCCTGGTGAGAAGTCGGTCGTATAGGGTCGATTGGCCGCGGGTTCAAGTTCATGACGGCCGCCCGATCAGTGCGGCGCTGTCTGGCATCAGTATGAATCTCGTGACAGAGTGATTTGGAATCGAGGGCCGTCATACTGTAAGGGGCCGAGCTTGTGCCAGAAGGTGCGCTACCTCGGGGTCGGCGGGGTGCTATCCGGCGAGTATCATCAATGAAGTTCAGGCTGGTCCTCTCATTAGACCGGACATTGCTACGGTTCCCATCCACTGGCACTGCATTCTGCAGAGACCGTTTTTTCATACTTATCTCACAGAATGATGTATCGCCTCGCTCGCTCGTTGCTTTAACCACACGTTTCCCGCAACACCGTTTTGGAGGTTTCGCGGCTGAGCCCGAGAATGAATGCTACTCAGACTGGAGACGTGGACCTTGGACATGGAGGTCTATGAGCATTACTACTCTTGAGTGCCGCCATATGGTCAACTTATTTTTTACTGAACTGCATTACGATCGGCTGGGCTCATCTGAGCAGGATCCAGAGGTAGCCTTATCTCTCCGGGTCTCCGAATGCATCATCGCTTCTAATGGACAGCTGCAGGTGCTGAATACCGCAACGTGTCAGGTATGCGGGTCGTCTGTCTTAACCTCGGCAGCAGCCGCAGCACTCGCGGAAGAATTGGAAGCTTTGGCATGAGTTCCCTATCATTGGCACTTCATTCGTCTCATTTCTTCCCCTTTCTAAGCCATCGCCCAGGCTGGTCTGCGGGTGCGAACCACCGCTCTTCAGGCTTCAAGCTTCAAGCGCCACGTAATGGAAGCCGACATGTTCCCGCCTGTCGTCCAGCTCATGGGCCTGCTGCGGCCAATCGTCTGAGTCGAAGGCTCTCCAAGCCGCGGGTTCAGAGAACGCAGCAGGTGTCGGTACTACTTCTGTTGGTCCAGCAAATCGTCAGCTAGCACTGGATGAAGCCGACAATGAACATGGATTGAGCGTAGGTCCATCGCCCCGGGCCAGCACAGGGCTACCATATTTTCTATAAGGTCGGTTTTATTGACCCATCGCAGAGTCACTTGGAGCACTGAAACATTTTGACAAAGGAAAGCTGAACGTTCCATGGCCACGGGGTCATGTTCACGTACTTACTCTACCCGTGATGAGAGCATTTATCCTAGGATTTTAACGAATCCTCTAAAAATCACATTTAAGTCAGACCGGGAAATCTGTGTATTAGGCATTTTATAGCTAGATAGGCAGATATAAATGTAGATAGAGAGAATAGAAAAATCAAAGAGGAAAGCTTCCGTCCGATCTGTCGTATCAGAAGTCGCCATGCATGCACCAAGGATCATACCTCTATCAGGTCGTGACGCTGCGGCTTCGTGACGTACGAGAATGCCGAGGATGTTGGTCCCTCCCCTGAAACGCTTAACTGCGGGGAAGCGACAGGCCCTTCGAGACTGAGGTCGTATAGTGCTCGAAATCATGTCCGCGTCGGCGGACAACCGGTAGAGGGAAATACGCCGCTTCGATGGGTCGCTGCATGTAGGACGTATACGAGCAGTCGCTAGCAGCTGAGCACGTACCTATACAACATGAGCGGGAGCCCCAGCACGCGCAGAGGGTGGGGGAGGTAAAGTGTCGAGTGGGAGTGCGTGTGGTGCTATCGAGTCGTATCGCGAATGAATGGTTTGAAAACCGCCTAAGCGAGAAAGAGCGTGAGCTCATCCCAATCCCCGCCGTCCTTAACCTTGCCATCGTTAATGAAGTTCCTCACTCCCCAATGAGTGCCTGGTGCAGCTGGAAGAATCGCGGCAGGGGACTCACAGACGTCCAGGCCAATGTGCTGGGCAGCAGGATTAGAGTGGAGCACGCGCACGAGGACTTGGCGTGCGGGAACGTGGCGCCAAAGGGGGCACAAACGCACAAGGAGGACGTTGGGGGAGGAGAGGTGGAAACCGCACTGGTGAGGCTCGCATGTTTGGCACTGGGTAAGGACGAACATCGAGCATAGGCCGTCCTTCGCGGAGTACCAGGCCCGGAAGGTTAGAAAGCACAGGAAAAGATGGAAAATGGAGACGTACATGACGTCGTGCTCTGCGAGGTGCAGACTGCTAGTAGTGTGCTGAAACCTACGACAAAGAGTTATAAGTCGGCGGCACGGACGACTCGGCGAGTGAGCGTAGGCGGAGTGTGAAAGGAGATAAATAGAGAGTAGGTATCTTCGCTGGCTTGGAGAGACCAGTCGAGGACGTTCCCTCATGTTACCAAGTAGGGTAACTTTCGTTGAGCCTGCCGCCATTGCCATTGCCAAAGTGGTGAGAGCGAAAAGTGAATGAATGGAAAATATGTCGCATGGGGGCAAGTGAGAATTGCACAGTTGCCTCGTTTGAAAGAGCTAACTTTGGATCCAAGCCGTTGCTGTTTTCTCACTGGCAAGGCTACAGTACGCCAGTGGCAACAACACTCCCATGACTTGGAGATAATTGGATAAATAAGTCCTCCATTACGCATCGCGTGAACAACCTGGTCCTTAGAACAGCGGCTCATCGCATCACCTCTGCTTCCCATCATCTCCCGATAGATTCATTTCTTCTCCTGTACTAGCCCAGCCCCAGTCACATGCCATGTGAGAGAATCTCGCGTCTCGTCTCCTTATCTTAATGGTCCCCCACTCACGGTCCTTCTATCCCTTCAAGCTTCAAGTTCCGTGATGCGTGATGCATTTGCAGCGGAGAATTCACTACCCTTACTGTGACCTCTAGTAGTACCTCACGCAAGTCACCACCTCCGAGTTGGGCCTCCTGCCTGCTATAGACCCGGGCTCGGCGTCAACCCTTGGGAATGTCTGGGAATTCGAAGACCTGATGGTGAGGCCCTGAAGTTTCGTACCAGTGACCTGGCTGACCGATTGTTTTTGCCTTTGAATCAAGCGGTGAACCTAACCCTGGCCTGAGAAGCTGAAGCCTCGCGGGCTCTCGAACCCCCCCCCCCCCCCCCCCCGACCCTCGCCAGTGGCGCTTTAACCTGCACAGTCACGCACAATCTTGCGTTCCAAGTCTGGATAGGCCCAGCTCGCGCTGCCATAATGCGAATAGCACACTCTCCACGTGCCTCCAGAGGCTATTTGCTGGCTACTTTGGCAATGTGGGCTGCGTCAACGCGGTGCAGATCCGGTGGGCCTTCGGGAAGGGAGCCCAATCGCGGGGATAGTCAAAGACGATGGTGTAACGTAGGAGCATTGTGATGGAGCTTGACTAGATACACTACCATTCGATAGGACAAGATGTGAGAATCAATGATAACTTGGGA
Organism: Lactarius quietus; assembly: GCA_015025155.1. Classification (NCBI taxonomy): domain Eukaryota; kingdom Fungi; phylum Basidiomycota; class Agaricomycetes; order Russulales; family Russulaceae; genus Lactarius; species Lactarius quietus. Next base: position 42,411 of record WITN01000614.1, read on the forward strand.
TAGGCTCGCTGCTGTTCTGAAACGAAATTCTTTGAGCGTCTAAATCGACACTCGTTAAGCCGTGACTGGACAATTTGGTAGAGTATCATTTGCTTTGCACAACTTGGTGAATTCTCTACGTTCTCCCTCGTGCATTGAAAATGAAAATGAAAGACATGGCGACTACGTTTGTGAGCGACACTACCACGACGACAACGACGAGTCTGCGCCCGAGCCCGATGAGATCGAGGCGTCACCTGTGCTGCCGTGGCCGCAGTGCCATCTGAGAAAGACACGGAGGGGGCAGAGATGAGCTCGGAACCGGAAGTGAGACATGAGAGTGCAAAGTGCGTCAGTCCGTGGAACGTCTGCTGAAGCGTGAGCGTCATCCGTGCTTGATAGCTGTGTGGCTGTACTGCACAGTCCGTGTCCTTCTCATCTTCTCTCACTTCCCCTCACTGCTGTCACTGGAAGAATCGGAACCATACTTTCCCACGTCGTCGTGTGCCGCCGCACGCAGGCCCAACCATATGCTGGCAGTACTCTGCTAGGGTCCCGGGGTCTTCGATGCCTCCTCCGCGCGCCACGGTGCCCAGATCGTTCTTGCCATGCAGTGGGCGTGATGACCCAGTCCCCGACTGCTGGTCGCGCAGTCCACTGAACCTCACGCAGACGAGGCACAGGTCACTGTGCCAGCCCTACGCATCCGTCCATATCCAGAACGAAGGCAAAGCGCGTGCGCGCGACGTCGTTCGTGACTACGTTGGGCCCGGGGATGCGTCGTGCTCAGTCCGCTGCGTGCCTGGGTGCAGGGACTACATTGAAGACGAGGAAGGGCACGCACCAGCTTTACGTCGCTCCGGGTGAAGCACACGGTGAAGACTCGATAGAGGGCCGCACAGGTACGCGCGCAGTCTCCGTACGGCTCCTCGATGGCGAACTGGAGGCTGAGTCCCGGGCACGGATTAACCCGCAAGAAGTCAGCTTGACGATCAGGTCATCGTACTGCGGCTTCGTTAAGCGTGACGATGCCGAGGAGGTCGATAAACTCCTTGTACTCTGTTCAACTGCGATGAAACACTCTTCTCGCCCTCGGACGTAGAGATCAGAGACTGGGTTTTCCGGTGGTCGAAAACAAGTCCACAGCCAACTAGCAGAGGAGGCACGCCGCCTCGACGGGCTGCGTGTATATGAGTATTCGCTGGCGAAAAAGCGCATGATTCCTATACAGCATGGGCTTGAGTGCGCGCAGGAGTGGGGGAGGTGCAGCGTCGCCGAGGCGTGACTGTGGTGCTATCAAGTCATATAGTCATATCGGAATCGGTCGTTTGAAAACAGGCTTAGGTGCGGCGAAAAGCGAGAAAGAGCGACTCACCTCGTCCCCCATCTCCACCGTCCTCAACCCCCCCATCGCCGATGGAGTTCATCACCTCTCTTATGTGTGTTTTGCGCGGTTGGAAGAACTTGAACCACCCAGGGGCACATAGACATCTAGGTTGCTATTGTCCTGGGAAGCAGGAAAGGAGTGGGGTTCGCACGAGGGCTTTTGAGTGCGATAACTGAATGTACGCCAAGGGTGGGGGCACAGGACGGTGAGGATAGGGAGACAGAAGCCGCACTGGCTGGCGCTGCAGGCGGCGCCGTCCCGCGTCCTCACGGCCTTACGCACCGGTGCGTACCGATCGTGTGAAATCGACCGAGGATTCGATTCAATCAACACCCTCCATCGCTCTCATGGACCCCGTCCTCGAATTCAAAGATCATCGTACTGTCTCAATCACAGGCACTCTGATAATGTCCACGAGCCACAGCCATCATACATTGACCACAATTCTGACATACGTGCTTGTAACAGTTGTAAGGAAACCACGGCACCTTAATAACCACAGTAATTCAAGAGCCTAAGGTGTAGTGTTTGTCCACCTTCAATAATTGACGGATCTCACTGTCAACGTTCCAGTTGTCTACGGTCGATCGTTTCTTTGAACGAATGCTCTCGTGGATCTCTTGACAAGAGCGCGTGCTTTGATATGACTCAAAGGCGCCGTGGAGCTCCTTCCAACTTGTTTTGAATGCCAAATCAACCCTGAGGGTTATGTTGAAAAGTTCCATCAAAACCTTGACGAGATCCACAATGTAGGCGATTAGCAATCGTCGAGCTTCGGAACTACCCATCACATATAAGATCAAGTTATAAGGATTGGAACTGAACAACGCGTACAAATTTTGCCCTAAGGTGATTGAAAGCCATCGCGCAGACAGAGCTGCCACACCCAGACCGGCGACAACTGGCACAAAAGATTTGGAAGCATTAGAGGCGAGGGCTACAAATTTGCTCGCTTCATCAATGTTTGGAGTACTGAGAGAGATGTCAAAACTCGTCATTGTGAGTGTGAATCAGCACACACTCTGGGGCACTGGGTTCGGTCTTGACGTCATCAACAAGACGTATCATCCAGTCTTGAAATTCGCGACTGATGAGAACCTAATTACGAGTGTGTAAGTCAAACTAATGTACCTTGAAAATTCAGCAGTTAATTACCTCGCCCTCGTCTTTAAAGTTCCAACAAGTGATAATATCTTTGTGGACTTTCTCAAGGCAGTCGCGAAGTATCCACTGTCCAAAAAAGGGCAATGAACTAGCAACTTGAAGCCCCTGAATATATTCTGAAAACTATTATGCAAGCGCGCGCAGCCGACACCTGAGGTACGTACGACTGACGCCCTTGCTTTCCAGGGGTGAATAGATGTAAATAATTTTTAATTTTATAGATAGATAAAACTTACGCAATACACGCTTCAATTTTGACCGGGAGGTTTGCTCGCTGTGCCATTGACCACATCACCCAAGCGTCGCCCTTGACTCGTTCCTTACAAATATCCCCAGTGGTTTCCGCCAGGGATGAAACATATTTTTCATAACCCTTACGCACTGGCAAGCGGTCAATACAAGATAGTACAATGACGCAAATCGACTGTACCTGAAACTTTGGCATATTTTGGCTTTCGGGTACCGGGCTTCAAGTTGAGCGAGCGCAAGCAGGCTTCAAACGCCTTTTCTGCATCCTCTATAATCTGGCGACGCCGACTAGTTGGGTCCATATCTTTGTTTCCTCGCAACTGAAATTCCTTCGTCCTCTCTAGTCGGTCGTACTGAGTAAACACGAGCACAAGGGGAACTGATTGATAATCACGACTCTATCGAAGAGTAATAAGACAGAGTTCAAGAACGTACCGTCTTTATCTTGTGCAAATTGGAGCAGCTTCTCGTCTCCTGTCTCAAATACACGACCTCCAGCCGTGGGCGTATCTACACAGAGCCTGATGACGGTGAAAGAGTCATCGATTTACAAAAGAAATATAAATACCATATACCATGAACTCTGTCCTTCAGGAGCGGCTTCTCCGATCGTTCTTCGACAAATCTGCGTACAATGTCGAAGTTTTCGAGTTGTCCTGGTTCAAAGCCTTTGGAATCATGAAGAACGAAAAGTTTATTTTCCTCTGATGTGAATTCGTTGTCAATCTTCGCATCTCCCGCTTTATGGTCCTCGACAGGCTACAACCGAAGGGGTCAATTGTCGTTAGCCTGATGTGATATCTTCTTACCGCGATTTTGATACGGAAAACATGGTTAATCAGGGATGACTTTCCAACGCCGGACTAAAGATAGATTAGTGACGAAGGAACGAGGAGAAAGGGCAGGAATAAACTGACACGGCCAATTACCAAGATACGGAATCTGAATCACTTAGGTGAGTAGAACAAACGACTCGGCTTCCGGTCAGAGTACCGACCGGTCAACCTCCCTGATAATCGCATCGAGGGGGCTTTCTTCAAGTTCCGTAGCGGGAGGGGAACTCATCAGGTACGATAGAGGCTCGGTGAACGCTGCGGTTTTCGGGGTGTTGCTGAAAGCTTTGGAATGGACAGATAAGGCAGATCAAGGCCTAGGGTAGTAGGGTTTGATTTATACGAGGCGGAGCACGAAGTCCGCGTCCTGGGAAAGTCCGCGTTACTGTCCAGGCTAGATCTGCCACAGACAGGCAATAGAAGTTTGAAGAGCGAGCGCTTGCAATGGGCTTGTGACCGTGCAGGCGGCAACCGCTGTCAAATCACCGCCTGCCAGTGGCTAGTTATCACCATTCTGAGAGAGCTTCTGATGGGGGTGTTAAAGTGTTTGCGCCCTGCTTGACTGACCACGTGTCGGCCTTTTTTTGGGGGCATATTTCCGTAACGATCGGGTGAAGTATTATTCTCAGGATCTAGGGAGGGAGTCTGAACGGAGGCCTCGTGGGTGTCGTCCGTGGGCGTAGGCGTCTGTCTGATCGTGAGAAGGGAACTTGGGAGGGAGTGTGGCAAAAATCCAATAAAAAGTGGCGCAGAAATTGTGAGAATGACGAACTTGGACATTTGCTACAGATTGCCAATTCGTCAGACTTATCCTCTGAGGCCCCAGTTTCCTCGCGAAGATCAGCGCAGTTACTGCAGTGGGAACACTTCAGTTGGCACTGTCGGATGAGACGACAGATCTGTACACGCAAGAGTACACGGTGCGTGAACAAGTTGAACTTCTGCATCTAGTTTCATGCTGTCATTGGAAAACTTACCCTCGAAACTTCAAAGGCCGTTGAGGTTTTCTTACGGATCTTGATTGCACTTGTCGCTGAAAACTCCCTGGCTCCGCGACCGTGACGTTACGGCACCCACTCACTTTCTGGCATTCGCATTCAATCAAACTTTCAATTGTCGCTTAGTCCTTGGTTTTAACTAACCTTCCTCTCATCTCCAGGAGGCCCTCAAAGCTCCCCTGACCACCCTCGAAGCCCAGAGGTCCGCCGTCCTCCACTTTCCGAGTCGGCGTGATGTGGTAGGTACTAAGGGTCAAGCTAAGGGTGCGTTCGGACGGACTCAGAAATTCAGTCGCATATCCTGCTATTTGGATAGGCGAGAGCGCGCAGGTCGGCGCATGCTCAGTATAGAGCGACATTCGTACGCCACTTCAGCCAAGACTACGAGCTGTTACCGCGTGCGCATGGACGGGATCGATGGAGGCTCCAGCATTGCATAGCAGACTGCCAGTGCGTAGCATCAATATCTTTTCTTGCCTCCTCCATTATTTGGTCCTAATTTCGCTCACATCCAACATAAGTATTCTGACGGGCAAGAAAATGTTGGTCATGAAGTTCGTGAAGTTTAAGTAGCGTCTATGGGTCGCCTATGACATTCACTCTGAATCTGCTTCACGGATACGACGCTTGTTCAGTCCCACGAACGTTGCTTCGCTCTAACTGGTCAAGGTTCAATCAGACGACGATTATGCGCTCACCGGACGTAAATATCCCCTTCCTCCAGAATCGCTCCACATTTACTCCTAGTACCATATTTAAGAACGATGGCAGCGCGTGATGCAAGGGGTGACTGGGCCAGACCAGGCAACGCGTGGACGGAAGGCGACATGTGGGCATACTCATTCGACGTTGTACACGCTTGCCAATAACTAACTCATTACATTGCGCGGAGGTAAAATCAGTTTTGTGCGCAACCTGGATGAACACTTTGATTGCGATGGGCTCCTCGACTTATCTTTTTCCTGCAACTCGAACGATCGGTTACAGGGCACAACGACCCCATAGGTTAAGTACCGCCATGCATGATGTTATCTGGTCTGGCATCGGACTGAATACTCTTGATCGAGATCAAAAGTCCTCACATCACATGTCATGCCTCTATGCCCTGGCCGATGGGGCGTCACGGGGCCCGCCAGATTTCTCTGATCCATTATCACGACACTGACTCATAGGGTACTATGTGTTACAATTGCGACCTGGTTTCCTTGGCTTCTATTCTTTTGACACAGTGTCGGATGAATATTTTGTTGGAAGGTAAGCATCGATAGAGTATTATTTATCAGTGATGGCAGCAAATATCGTTCCCTTGTAATTAGCCCTTTTTGACTTAGTTTACTATTAACTTGCTTATCGCTGCATCACCAGCTAGCCATTGTTCATTATTGCGCCAGCAAAAGTACTGAGCTATATTTCAAGTCTCTGAGGATTAATGGCAAGGAGGTAAATCGACCCATTACTATCACACAGATTGCATACCGTGACGGTCGTTTAATCGAGTTGAGATGTGCGAGTCACGGAAGCCGCGGGCATATTTACTGTGAGATACTACGAATTGTATTGTAATTGTCAGAGTAGGCTAATATGCATGGACTCCCACATCCTGGGAGAGAGACGAAATTGAGCTTATTAGACCATGCCATGGTGTATTTTGAGTGTTGTGAGACATACTTTTGCCTGAGAAACGCTGTGAGATATGGGAAGTGGTCACGTGCTCCGCTCGATTATGGACTCAAATCGATAAAGAACTTGAACCTTTGCTCCGAGTCCATCACACCAATGGATACCGAACAAACCCGTCGTCAACTTCCAGAGTTCCGATTCCGAGTCCTTATTATAGGAAGGGCAAATGCAGGAAAGACATCGATTCTACAAAGAGTTTGTGAAACAACGGAGAGTCCCACTATTTACCGAGGAGAGGAGGAGGTACGTGGTCCTAGCTTTTGTTTGCGAGCTTGACTCGGATCCCACTTCCGACCAGGTCAAACTTGAACCATCAGTGAATGTTAGTAGCAATGATGCGTCTCTTCAGTTGCCTCAAACTAACATGGATCTAGCGTGGCGAGCACAGGATCGACGACGAACTGGTGTTCTCAAATCATCCGGGTTATGTTTTTCACGATTCTAAGGGAATAGAGTCGGGTAGCACAGACGAACTCGATATCTTGAAAGAATTCATTCAACGCAAGAGTGGAGAAAAGAATCTGCGAGACAAATTGCATGCGATATGGTTTGGATACCATGTTTTCACGATTACGACAACTGACGGTCATGTTTTGAGGTACTGCGTCCCAATGGACTACCACCGACCAGGGCTCGATCTGAAATTCTACGACAAGATCTCCCCCGACCCGAATGGTGCGTTGTTCCGATTATTCCTGCTAGTGACTGCATCTGATGCGCCCCTTTGAAGTCCCCGTTATCGCTGTATTCACCAAATATGACCAGTTCTTGTACAATGTCGAAATGGACATTGCGGATTACCCAGATAAATATCCGGATAATATATCTCGAGTGGCGGAGGAACGATTTCAAGATTATTACCTGGGTCCCCTTGGTCCAAATGCTAAATATGTGCGATTAGAGAGTAAGCCAAAGGTGATATGCCCAGGTCAGATGCTGATACTCCTTCCACAGAAATGCACATGAAAGATAGCCGCTGCGATGACCTTGTTGAGAAGACGGCTGCAGCTTTGAATGACGATGTCGTCGCATTAATGCTTTTAGCCGTGCAGAGGGGTAATATAGAATTGAGTGTTAAGACCGCTTTGAGCCGGTGAGTGCGGCCATCTGAGCTGACGAACTGAGCGACGATCTCAACGAAAATCGCAGTGTTCGTCACCTGGATGGGTTTGAGGTCGAACGTGTAATTCGGGAATGTCTTGCTCCATTTCCATACGTCTGGGCAAGTGTTTGTAAGGTTTCAATTGATGGTTCATGCCTGATTATTCTCCACCGCCGCCCACTCTCAGCTTGTGAGTGCCCTCTCTTAATAACACTTGTGAGATATCGACTGACCACGACGCTGGCGCTCTACTCCCCAGTTGGTGAGTGGCTGTAGTGCTTCCCTATGTTTCTGGCCTGCCAACAACCACTGTCTTCGGGTCTGCAGTCCGTGAGTAGCTACAGCCTCGCTACGTCTCATGCTTGCTGACGACGCTTGTTCTCGGCTCTAGGAAGTGAGTTATTGCAGTGTCTCACTGTGTTCCAACCTGTTGACGACGCCCCTCCTCGTCTTTCCAGGACGTGAGTAGTTGCAGTTCCTCGCTGCGTCTCAAGCCTGCTGACACCTGTCCTCGGCTCTCCAGTCTGTGCGTGACTGCGGTCCCTCGCTGCATTTATATTGTATTAATGCTGCCTGTCCTCGGCCTTTCAGTTCGTGAGTAGCGGCAGTGCCTTGCCGCGTTTCTAACCTGCTATTGACCTCTGTCCTCGACTTTGCAGTCTGTGAGTGGCAGCAGTGTCTCACCATCTCAAGCTTGTTGACGATACTTGTCTTCGGCTCTCCAGAATGTGCGTAGCTGCGGTATACTTCAAGTCTGCTGATGATGCCTATTTTCGCTCTTTAGAGAGTAGGTGGTCATGGTGCTGTAATGTGTTTCTAGCCTACTCATTATGTCCGTCCTTTGCTCTCTAGTTGGTGAGTGGCTGCTGTCCCTCACTGTGTCTCAGACTTGTTGATAACACCTGTCCTTGACTCTTCAGAGAGTGAGTGGCTGCTATGCTTTGCTGCAGCTCAAGCCTACTGATAACACTTGTTCTTGGCTCTTCAGGAAGTGAGTGACTGCAGCATCTCACTGTGTTTCTAGCTTACTCATAATGCTTATCTTTGGCTCTTCAGTTTGTGAGTTGCTGTGGTGTCTCATGCTTTCTAGCCTGCTGATGACACATGCCATGGGCTCTTCAGGATGTGAGTGGCTGTGGTTGCTGCATTCTCATCTGTTAATGAATTTTGTCTTTGGCTCTTCAGGATGTGAGTGATTGCAATGCCTCACTGTTATCATATATCTGCTGATAAAACCTGTTCTTGACTCTCCAGTCTGTGAGTAGTTATAGGTGTATTGCTACATATGTATCCTGCTGATGACACCTCTTCTTGGCTCTTCAGTTTGTGAGTGGTTGCTACCTCATTGTATCTCAAGCTTCTGACAATGCCTGTTCTCATCCAGTTTGTGAGTGAAATATCTTATTGTGTCTTAGACTTTCTGACAATGCCTGTCTTCAACTCTCTAGGAAGTGAGTAGCTGATGTGCTTTACTATATTTCTAGCATGTTGACAACCATTGTCTTTGGCTCACCAGAAAGTAAGTGGGGCTATAATGCCCTCTATCTGTCTAGCTGACTGTCATTGCCTGACCTTGGCTTTTCAGTTTGTGAGTGGATGCAGTGCTTTCTGCATCTTTAGTTTGCTGATTTTGCCTATTTTTGGCTTTAGAGAGTAAGTAATTGTAGTGCCTTGTTTTATTCTAGTTGTCTGACAATGCCTGTTTTTGGCTCTTCAGGATGTGAGTGGCTGCAATTCCTTGCCACATTTCTAGTCTGCTAACCATGCCTATCCTTGGGTCTTCAGGATGTGAGTGGCTGTTGTACCTCACTGCATCTCAAGCCTGCTGATAATGCCTGCTCTTGGCACTTCAGGAAGTATGTGGCCATAGTGACTCACTGTATTTCTATATTGCTGATGATTTATGTCTTTGCTCTCTAGTTGGTGAGTAGCTACAGTGTTTCTCTGTGTTTTCTGCTGACTGACAATGCTGGTTCTTGGCCTTTTAGAGTGTGAGTGGCTGCAGTGTTTGCTGCATTTCTAGCCTACTGATGATATCTGTGTCTGGCTCTCCAGTTGGTGAGTGGGCAGGATGTCTTGCTATATTTTCAGCCTGCTAATGATGCCTATTCTTGGCTCTTCAGTTGGTAAGTGGATGTGGCTCCTTGATGCATCCCTAGCCTGCTGACATAGCTCTATTTGACTCTTCAGGAAGTGGGTGGCTTTAATCTCTCACTGCTTGTAAGCCTGCTGACAAAGCCTTTTCTTGGCTCTCTAGAAAGTTAGTGGCAGTGATGCCTTTCTGTCTGAAATCTGCTAAAAAAGTTCATGTTTGGCTCTTTAGTTGGTGAGTTGCTGTGATATCTTGCTGTTTTTATAGCCTGCTAATTCTGCTTATCTTGATCTTTCAGAATGTGAGTAGCTGCTCACACTGTTGCATCTTATGCCTCCTGATGATACCTGCCTTACATCTCTAACTATCTGACATATTAGTCTGTAAGTGTGCACTCTCCTCTCAAGTGTATTGATGTGTCCATCATTGGCTCTCTAGTTTGTGAGTCATCACCATATGTTTATTAATCTTGATCTTAATTCTATTTAAGACAAAGCGCGTTATGTCACTTGCCACCATTCAAAAAGTACTGTCTCTTATTATATGCATCTGTCTTTATGATTAATGATATATTCTCTTTAGCTCTCCACCTCTGATTTTGGTTATCAACATTTTATTATTGGTATTTCACTTTACCATTCTTAGAGTGTATTTAACCTTTGTGAAAGCTGTTATCCTCATCTTTAAGCATGCCATGCTACAACTGTCAAACTCATCAAAATCAGCTCTATCTCAAGCAGAGAAGAACTATGAGGAGGCAAATATTGACTCAAAGATTCATGAATACCTTAAGGAATTTTCTCCTGAAGGACTCTGTTACACAATTTCAGCTTATTA
>WITN01000615.1:0-52729 GCA_015025155.1 Lactarius quietus
CCCAGTTTGTGGGTTTGTTGGTGCTGCACCCCTTCCACCACCCCTCGATGACTCCTCAGTTGTCACCATATACCGCAACACATTCACCCTCTCGTGTAATCATGCGTAAGTAGATTGTGAGGAGCTCAAAGCCAACAGCTTCTGCCCACTGGATGTCTCTCCCCTGGGATTTCCACCTTGGGCGAGCTTCCAGGCCTTCCACTTGGGCCCAATGGTGATCGTGACACCAAACCCCAAGCTTGCATCTGAGTATGCCTCGTAGTCAGCAGGGGGTCACGGTTTGTGGATGGGATGGGAAACGTCTGAGTGGCTGAGCTGGAGTTTCCACCAGGCAAGGTCATCAGGTGTGTCTCAGGGAGGAGTGTGCGGGCAGAAAGGATTGTCATTGAAGGAGGCAAGCATAGCCTCCAGGCTGGTGAGGTAAGCCTGGCCTGCAGGTACGACCAGCGATGTGTGTAGTAGTTTTCCATAACTTTTTTGCATTTCTGCAAGGTTGTGGGTGCAGGTTGCTTCCCAGTCAGTGATGGCAGCCTGATACCTGGCCTGCTTCTCCCCAAGAAGGTGCACAACACGTGTTTGCAGGTTCCAATACCCGAGGTAGGGGACCTCCATTGCAAAGGGTACAGACTTGGAGTGCTCCCACTTGACCCCGAGGCACATTGAGACTTCGTCAATGTCTGCGTCCACATAGGAGAAGATTTCATCAGTGCCCGCACTGGGGGAGGAAACAGCCAGATTGAGAAGTGTCATACTGCAGTCCTCATCATATTCTTCTGAGGTACCGTTTGGCAGGCCTTTCCCCCCATACCATATGTGACTGCTGTCCTGCCTACGGCCTCCATGCACATGAATGTCTTGGCACCATTTTGCACGTGAGGCATTGTAAGCCTTGAGGTGCGCACGTGGAACCCTGAAAAAGATATGGTCATCCAACCATTTTGCAACAGGGCCGATGCCGCAGGCATGAAAGATGTCTGCCCCAGTGTCAGCGACCATTCCATAGATGCCCCCTGCTGAGGTGAGGCCAAAGTTATTACATGTGTTGATGGCAAATTGGTCCTTGGCATGGAGGTGGACAACCAGGCTGGGCCATTGTGATGGGGCTGCAGGGATTGTCCTGTAGGCTTCAGCAACATCTTGAATTGATGCTTGAGAGCCTGGGGGGAGGCGCACGACAAGAAGGGCAACAGTGTTGAAAGTGCCCCAAGTGCAGGGGAAATCATCACCATTGATATGCAAGTTGATAGAGGGGGTGTGCGGCAACAGATTGTGGGGATGGGAGAAGTTATGCACTGCCCGGAACTTTCTGGGCTTTGACATTTTGGGAACAAGGGACAAAGGGGATGTCTGAAATGGCCCCAGGACCATTGCCAGCTGCACCTGCATAAAGGGGCCAATGTAACACCCAGTGGAGAACTCATTATATATGATACTATTATATACATCAAGGTGGGTTCTGATAGAAGGGTGATTTTGAGGAGTATACGTGACCTGGATCTCAGGGATCCCAAGGTCGAAACTGTCTGCCAGTCCTCGCATGAGGAGGGGATACTGTTCCTCCAGGTGGTGCTGTGACAGCACCTCCACCCATGCGTGCTGGTTGTATGGGGAGAGGGGATTAGACCCTCTCTGCTTGAGGACAGTTTTGAGCACCATGGGAGCCCTTCCTTTGTCCTGAACAGCGGTGATAATCCGGGTGGTTTGTGGTGCCGCATCCCTTGGGGATCTGCCAGTCGAAGCAGAGCACAAGGCCATCTGGGGCAAGGATGTGTCCTTGCTCATTCTTTCTGGTGGCACTGGCAGAGCCATCCCATAGTCTGAGAGTGTCACACTTCGCAAAGGAATGCTCGTGGCGGCCAAGGCAGATGGTGCAGACTCCCCCACATGGGCCTGCACCGGACTGAAAAAACTTGGTTTTGACCTTCCTGCCATGCTGAGTGTTGTCTTGTGCACATCCCTCTGAACAACCTGCAGGCACCTCCTGGTTGCAATATGGGGAGCAGGAGCAGTGTTGCCTTCTGTAGGACTCAGTGCATGGCGGTGAGCACAACCGCACACGGTGGCGCCTCCCATTGGACTAAGAGTCACCTACAGCCCTACACAGCTGGATAATGGGTGAGAGTAGCCAAGTGGAGACAGAGGATTGGGAGATAGCGAGTGCCGAGAGGGAAAATAGCAAGCAGCACATCAGCGAACGAGTAGAAACAAGGGTGAGCAGCGATTAGCATGCAGTGAGCAAGTGAGTGGCAAAACAGCAAATGGCCGATGATAGGTCGTCAGAGCAATGGGTGGAATATGGTGGCAGCAAACAGTGAACAGCCAAAGTGAGCAGCAAACAGTGAGCAGAGAATAGCATACAGCATACAGCAAACAGCAAATATTGTGGATAGCGGGCAGCAGATGGCGAGCAGCAGGCAGTAAGGGGCTGATAGCAAGCAGAGGGTAGTGAATATTGAGCAGGTGATCAGCGATCAGCAGGAAATGCGTAGCTGTGATTTAAAGGGAGTAGTGTATGGCAACACAGCAAACAGCGAGGTGTTGCACAGCAAAGGTTTTTGAGGATAAAGAGAAGAGCGGGATAGGAAAGAAAAGGGGAAAAAGAGACACAATTAGCCAATGGCTTTCGGAGACGTTTGGAGAAGGGGGAACGCACCAGCTCAATCTCCCTGTCATGGGCAACATTCTCCCTATCACGGACAGCATTCTCCCTATCATGGATGGCATTATTGAGCTCATCTGCAATGGCGTGCAGGAGATCCTCCTGAATCAGCTCAATATTGAAGCCCTGGTCCCGCTTGAGGGCATCGAACCATTCGCGCCAGACGTGACTCTGGTAGTGTATCAGGGCACACCTGCCATTAAGCTGTAGCTTTCATGGGTGTAGTTCCAGATTAAAATAAAAGGAGGCAATGGACTCAGAATGAGTATGTAGCCACACCCCAGACTTGTTCATGAAGTGCATCATGACGTTCTTAGCATCCAGCATCTTTTGCCAGCTGAGCTCCTCATTGCCTCTGACATGGCTAGAGGGCTTGAGGGAGGCCATTGGGTGGAGGGCAATGCCGCCTTCGTGCTGAGTGAGGCCAAGTGCGTCGTTGTCAAACATCCTTGCAGCTTGAACTCTGGCTTGCTTGCACCCCCTCTCTGTGAAGTAATCAAGCTTGATGTACTCGAGGTTGTCTAGCTTGTGAAGGGCATAGGAGGCGGGCCTTGGCTCGATCCACTTCTCTATGAATAATGCTGGGTTGAACGCATTGAATTTTGATTTTTTCCTCTCAGCCTCTTGGCGCCGCTCCTTGGCCTCTATTTCCTGCTGAGCCCTTTCTAGCTTGTTAGCAACCCTGTCATGTTCAGCTTGTGCCACCAGGTCCTGTTCAACCTGGGTGTTCCACAGGCTAACCTTGATCACGTTTTCATGCATCCAGACTTCTTTCATCTGCTGAGCTGCTTCCTCCGTGGTCAGGGGCTGAGGCCCTGGGTGAGCATTAACCATGGACAATCTAAGGAATTCCCATCCAGTATCCTCAAAGCTCGGGCAAATGGTGTGCGTGGGATTGTTGACGATACATTGCATGGTTGGAAAATGGAAAAGTTTTGAGGGAGTGAAAAGGACTTTTAAGATCAGAGGAGATGTGTCAGCAGACCATGTTCAAGGGGGGTGCATGTTGAAGGAAAAGAATGAGATGTCAACTTTGTTGAGCTGGTCATGTTGACATGCCTACAGGATAACTAGCCCAATAACCCACATTTGGCAGGCTGTTGTAGAGATAACCATTTAATGACACTATATTCCACAATATAACTCTTATCCTAAGTGATTTCCCTCTATTTCAATATGAAGTCTGCTCTTCAATCTTCACACTCCAAATGATGTACTATTTTTAGCCTGCCAATAATTATAAAAGTCACTGTAGTTGCCATTTTACCACTTTGGGCCATGCTCCGGAGTGCGTCTTATAGCAAGCAGGGCCATTCATTTGCTGCGGTGGATATTGCATCCTTTCCGGCCTCACAGTACTTAATGACAGACAAATGACAAGAAGTCCTAACTGGGACGCAGGCAGAATCTGTGATGAGTGTCTCACTGTTTATACGCAACAGAGAGACCAAGGATCACAAGGAGCAGATTGGCTGACATCAAACCAACAAGGGAGTAGAACAAGGAGAGAAGACAGTGGACCACAAGTATCAAGACAAGGATGTGGAGCAACCCAATAGTGGGAAGCTGCACAGTGGACAGGAATGTACAAGTGGGGATGTCACAAGTGGACAGTCTGAGGGACTGTCTGTTACATTGCTCCAGTTTATATACCTGAATACATGGTCTGTGCATACTTTAGGGGAGGCCCACTCCGATCCAAGGATGGGCCCATGGAATACTCCAGAAGGATTCTAAAGATAGCATGGAATGTACCAGAAGGTTTCTAAGTATATCATCCAATGGCATTAATCCCTGATAAGCTCCACTCATTAGGTGATTTGATCAACAATCTTTGTTTACTGATCAACGGACTTTGTTTATCAATCAACAATCTTTGTTGATTGATCAACAAACAAGTCATGTGAGGTCATCTGACCTTTCACTTGGTAAGTCCCAGTTCTGGACCAGACCTTTCTTGAATAGGAAGGTGAGGATTATCCAATCCTTTCACATGCATCACCTTGGCTAGTTCCACTAGACCAATACTTCGTATTCCTGGATTTGTGTTCACGTTCCCTTGCACACTTCTGAGTTTCATAGGTTTGTCACAGACTGAAGTATAGGTTCATGACAGAATCAATGCACAATAAGCCTTCAATGTGACCAGGGTTGCAGAATACCAGTATGAAGATTTCAGAAGTCCACACATCACCCTTACCTTGAGAAATTCAGGAAGTAGGGACTGGTGATGCAGCTCTGTCCAACCCTTGTCTCCAAACTGGCATGTTCTTTTGTCTCTTGGCGATTTCAGGTGCCATCAGAAACCACAGCCCTGAAGAGCCTGACTTAACTAGTCTAGATGCAACACAGGACTTGTGAAATTGATGCTGTACCTCCAGTCCAATATGTGATTGCACAGACCACAGCAGAGGCATCAGAGAAGTTTGAGAAATGGCAATAATTCTCTCTACAGGGAGACTTCTCCTAACTTAAGAATGGGTAACATTTTCGTCATGGATTTCCAATATTGCATGGGATCGAACCCAGACCTTCTGGTACACAGTCTCTCAAAGGAGCCTCAGACAAGATCAGGGCAGGAAACACTTGTCAGGAAACCTCGTCGAATATGAACTTCTTGTATGCTTACATACAATGCCAGCCCTTGCAATTTGGTTTACAGTGAACATTTTGTTGGGTAGTCAACTAGGGAGCGAGAAAATCAAGAACTTTATTCAAACCATATCTTTGTCCTCAGGTTGTCCTACACATACTTGAGCCTGTGGCAATCACAAGCTATTATCTCTGGAATGAACACAGCTTCATAGACAGTGTCAATCAACACACAAGATGCACAGATCTGCCAAGTTCCATAGCGAGGCAAGACAACACTGCTACCACCCTTGTATAGTACTCCAGAGACAACTCAGATGACACTGTCACTTGACGATATGATCTTGTACAGCCTTTTGTTTTCTGTCCACATCTCCGAGGACCCAGAGATGTGTACCTACAGATAGTTGCATTACCCTGCAGGTGCGAACCTAGCCTATGGTTTGTTACTAGTTCACCATGGGTCCCCAGGTTGCAGAGCTCGTCCTTAAGAGACATCTGTGAGTGTAACTTCAAGCACTCAGCCTGATCTTTATCTGTAAAACGAGAAACAGACTCGACCACTAGTGGAGCTTCTCCTCATACTGAATTCATTTCATTGATCAGACTGAAGATGTACCTGGAGACAAAATCTCCTGGGATTGGATTCCTGAGATAGCACGTGTCAGCCAGGAACAATTTGCATGGAGATTCTATGTGGCCATGTTACAGAGAAGACTCGCTGTGACTACCATCATGTAGGGAGGTTTGTTGAAGATAAAATTGTAGGCAAACAATGACAGGATGCCGAGGAGGATGCTAGGTGTGCATATACCCTGTAGCCTTAGATCTCACCCCTTGCCCTTTTCTAGTAGATCACTGGGTGAATGTCTGGACACATTTATTATGCATCGATGCAGCAGAAGATGCACCATTAGTGAGGGATGCTCGATTATGTCTAATGACTGCCAGAAAGAAAAGGGTTCTTTGAATGTCTTGTTGGACAAAGGCCAGTAAGTCTAATTGCAGCAGGTGGACCTTGATGGATCCCATTTGGAAGAGCCCACAATTAAACAACTGTTTTAGAACGAGGATAATCCAGACGACTAGCTCAGAGCATCAAGCTACAACCTTTAATGATCATAAGTGTCATCATCAAGGTCTAGGAGAGAGGGATTACTTTAAATGGGAAGTCTGGCAAGGTCCGAGCCTCTGACTCAGTGCCTATGAGTTTTCTTTTTATCATTTTCCAATTTTTAAAAATCAGATTCCTGGTCCAACCCTCATCTAACACAACACACAAAGCTGCTTCCGTGGCAGGTAGTGTATCTAAAAGTCTATCTTAACTATGTGGATTATCTTGAAGGGTGACTTGGACTCGCTGCAGCTTGCATCCATGCACACTGCACACAAGCCTAACTGTGCTATAGCAAGCATAAATGAGGAGGTTGCTTTGCCAGCTGCAGTTCCGACATCCTCTGGCTCAGATCACAACCCGAGCCCAAGCTCACGCTGTGTCCTGGTACCCAAATTACCAGGTCAGCAGCAAGAGCCAGAGTTCTGTTCTCTATGATTTCTCGAGATGTCGAACAGAGGACTGAGGAGCACTACCTATCAGGTCCACCTCACTATGTGCAATGGGGCATAGGGGACTGGTAAGGGGTGCACAATAAGCTTTCAGGTGTGCATGCCATATCTTGTCCAGTGAAAATGATAGGTTCATCTCCATTGTCACGGTTTGACATCGTTCAGACTACTTATCATCATCATTATGAGGTCTCGGAAGTTCGGGACGCTTACTATACGGTTATGACTACGATAGTAAGCCTCAATTAGTCATGGACACTGACGCGTCGCCAGTACTTGGGTTTGCCGGTGTTTCAGGTATTATTAGAACGGACTATGACTCATTACTAGTATAGTGATACTAGGGTTTGGATTCGAAGCTGCGCTTTAAAGCCAGCGAGTAATTGTATATAACCTGTAGTGTTAAGACCAAGGCTCTTCAGCTTGGTCTTCTTGAATCATCACCAGTCTATTCCTCTCGTCTTCCAATCTTTCGATTGAAGCTTGCCCTTTGGGTACCCTAGTGTCGAAAACCATTGACCTAGTGGCGGTGCAACTTAGCTAAGTTGCCAGTGTTACCACGATTCATCCCTACTCGCAAACGTCACGTCACAGAATTGTTCAAGTCGAACAAGCGTTAGGTGATAACGCTACATTAAGACCAAGCTACACCATGGCGTCATCAGAAACTACTCGAGACCGTTGTCCGAACTGTGACGACATCTGGTTCAAACAGAGACTAGCGGACAATGTACCACAACGATTCCGCAAGAATACAGAGTACAGGTATAACAAGACCACAGGTACTGAAGGGTACCACGCCAGAAGTCGAGAAGATAATCGAACGGTCGCAGTTGAGTTTATTCCTGAACGATACCTTTGGGTTGAAATTCGCTGGTTTCAACCAGGAATCGAAGAAGGAGAGTGGGAAGGTTTTCGACCAGCCTTGGAAGATCTAGGCTGTGACATCTATCTAAACGAACTCACACAAGAAGAAGTACAAGAACTAAACAACACGAATCAAAGACCATCATCAACTACACCACCTCCATCGCTAAGCATTAAAAGCAGCGAGTCTCATCATAACAAATCATCTTCTCCCTCTCTACAAGGAGAACATTTGGCAGTCGCAACAGAAGCATTACGACTAGGAGCCATGACCATGTTTACGTCTCATGCTCAAACTCAGGCTGCCTCGGGAAGTCAATCCGTTCAACCAATTTATTCTCTCACTAACTCACCAGTGGCACCGACCATCACTGCATTTCGAGCACTCGTGGATCCTCCACAACAACAAGGACCACCAAATCCACCAGGAGGAAACAGTGGTGGAGATGCAGGAGGTGGAGGAGCAGGACCTCCGGGAGGAAACGGTGGAGGAGGAGCAGGGCCACCGGGAGGACACCCACCAGGACCAATACAAGCAGCTCATGCACCCATACCGGCGCCACACGATAAATTCTGCGGTAATCCACCGGCGGTATTTACAGAAGATCATGAAAAGGCTGAAGAATTCCTCATGCAATGGAGTTTATACGAAGGAATCAATTCCACCCATTCTATTATGCGCAACCCATACCAGAAAGCTATGTTGTTTCTCACCTACATTCAGGGAACCGCAGTAACCGAATGGGTAGGATCAATGGTAGCCTGGCTGCGAGTGCAAGTGGACGTCAACGGACGCAATCCCTTCGATGATTGGCTGTGGTACAACACCCATGCATCGTTTATGAGACAATACGCAGATACCTTGAAGGAAGAGAAAGCGCAAACCGAGTTGCGTAAGGGCATCAAGATGGAAAAAGGAGATATTGATGCGTACGTGGCCAAATTCGAACAATTGGTCAGATACGCTGGCTATAACATAGATCAACCAATGGTCCTGGACCTGTTTGCAAATGGGTTACCGGGCAAACTACACGAAACTATCTATCTCCACGATGGTCCTACCGACTACAAAGATTGGAAGAAGGCAGCCATCAAACGGCAAGGCCAGTACCTCCATATAAGAAACAAGATCGATCAATACAAGATACAACCTCGACCCCCACCATCAGCACAAACGAACTGGAGACAGTTCAGACGTCACCCAGATGCAATGGATACGTCGGTGGACCGAACCAGGAGTAGAGGACGATTGGCACATGCCGAAGATGTTTTGGCTCAACCAAGGCCTTACCTCAACAACCCTAAGCCCCCGTTTAAACCCAGGGAAGGGTTTTTACAGAGGAGACAACCCCCAGACCTCAGGGAAGTAACATGTTACAATTGTCAAAAGAAAGGACACCTCAGTCGTAATTGTTCCCAGCCACGTCAACCGCGCCAATCGCCAAGGCCATTTAGCAACTCAAGAGGCCTAGAAGTAGTGGATGATCGCACCGAAGTCGGTGAAGATCTCCATATCGCTCAAATGGTAGCGGACAGCCGCACTACCAAAGAAAGAAAGAATGACTGGCTACGCGTGGCAGCTGGTGAAACCGAAGAATTCAAAGCCATGGCCCTGCAGGAGTTGATGGGGAATAAGGATTTTGGGGACGCCTAAACCCGACGGCCTGGGTGAGGGCACTACGTTGTAATGCTGTATACATAACTCGCTTCCGTTCTATGCGAATTCCAGTATCGATCCGAACCAGCAGCAACAAGGCCGATATAAAAACACTAGTAGACTCAGGAGCTACAGACAACTTTATCAACTATCGATTTGTAAAGCGAATGGGGCTAGGAGTAACCCCCTTGTCGCAACCAAAACAGTTGTTCAACATAGATGATACCCATAACAAAAAGGGATCAGTCACTCATTTCGTTGATCTACAAATATTGACAAAAGGGATTGTCAGAAAAATGCGATTTCTGATCGCAGATATCGGAAAAGAAGATCTTCTTCTAGGATATCCGTGGCTCAGCACCTTCGAACCAAAGTTCAGTTGGAAGCATGGCACGATTGATGAAAACATATTACCAATCGTGATCAAATCATGCCATCCCAAAATCAACGTCAACGTAGTAGCTCGCCTACTCTCAGATGTCGCAAAAGACAATATTGTCGCAACACTAGGGGAGCATAGCTCTATCAAAGGTGCCGCCACTGATCTCGCCATAGCCGCAGGACCCAAGGAAGAGATCCAAATACCGAAAGAATACGACGATTTCAAAAAGGTTTTTAGCGAAGAAGAATCCCATCGATTTCCCCCGTCACGGGAATGGGATCATGCTATTGAACTCAAACCCAACACTCCAGACCACATCAATTGTTCTATATATGAACTTTCACAATTGGAGGATAAACCGTTACATGATTTTATCACGGAACAACTCCACAAAGGATACATCAGACCCTCTAAATCGCAGTACGCCTCTCCATTCTTTTTCGTCAAAAAGAAGGACGGAAAACTACGCCCAGTACAGGACTATCGGCACATCAATGAATTTACAATCCACAACAATTACCCACTACCATTAATTCAAACCCTCATCAAGGACCTTAGCGGTGCACACATATACACTAAACTCGATGTGCGATGGGGATACAACAATATCCGCATCAAGGTGGGCGATGAACATAAAGCGGCGTTTAAAACGCCATATGGACTCTTCGAACCCACTGTGATGTTCTTCAGATTGACAAATTCACCCGCCACATTTCAAACCATGATGAACCACATCTATCGGGATACGATTGCGAAACACGACGTCAAGGGAACCACCATTCGGGTTTATATGGACGACATCGGTATCGCTACTCGAACAACTATTACTGATCATATCAATGCAGTTCGGGATGTACTGGCGGTAGCTGAGAAGTACGACCTATTTTTCAAGCCGGAGAAGTGCACCTTTCACTCGACATCTCTCGATTACCTGGGGGTAATCCTTGAAAAAGGGGTAACACGTATGGACCCTGTAAAAATCGCAGGCATTAAACATTGGCCAACGCCGACTAAAGTTAAGGACGTACGATCCTTTTTGGGTTTTTGCAATTTTTACCATCTATTCATCAAGGGATTTGCGTCAATTGCCAAACCATTGAATAATCTCACGAAGAAAACAACGGAATGGAAATGGGGCTCAACGGAACAACAGGCATTCGACGTCTTGAAGAGACGGGTTACAAGTGAACCTGTATTGGCACACCCAATACTGAAGGATCAATTCAAATTGGAAGTAGATGCATCAGGTTTCGCGGTGGGAGCGGTGTTACTCCAAAAGAAAACTGATGGCAAAAGACATCCTATAGGCTATTACTCCGCAACCCTCAACACAGCGAAACGAAATTATGACATCTACGACCTTGAACTATTGGCAATAGTCAAGGCTTTACGACACTGGAGGCCTTTACTAGCGGGATCACCCCATAAAATCAAAGTATTCTCGGATCATATGAACTTGCGGTATTGGAGAGAACCACAGAAGATTAGTCGACGGGTCGCAAGGGAAGTACTGGAATTGTCGGAATACAACCTCGAAATTCACCATATAAAGGGAACTGCGAACGGACGAGCAGATGCATTGTCAAGACGACCCGACTACGATCATGGGGAACAAGACAATGAAAATGTCACGGTGTTACCAGACAAATTATTCATACGAACCAACAACACACACCGTACAGGCATGCCCATCCATTCGTTCGCAACAATTGCAGTAGAAGAAATGGGGTCGATCAATCACAAAGACGAGCAAGACGAAGATGTTATCAAACCTTGGGTGGATCCACACAAACTGAAAAAGATCAACGGAGTTTGGTACAAGGAAGGAAGGAGAGTAATCACCAAGGGAAGTGATGGGCGGAAATCCATAATCGCCGCTCATCACGATACCCCAGTACACGGCCACCCAGGAATTAATAAGACGGGCAAAATAGTAGAACAATACTATTGGTGGCCAACGATGCGACCAGACGTATTGGCTTACGTACGAGGTTGCGCAGAATGCCAAAGGCATAAAGTCAACAATCGCCCTATTCGGGCCGCACTACAACCTATATTTCCCAAACCAGAAGCTATGCCATTCGAGATTATCGCGCTTGATTTCATCACTAAATTGCCAATCGCACAGGGCTACGATTCAATTCTTACAGTCACAGATCACGACTGTACCAAGGCATCGGTGTTCATTCCTTGTAATGAGGAAATCGATGCGGAAGAAACAGCAGCTTTATACATCAAACACGTATTCATGCGATACGGGCTACCAAACAAAATTATCAGCGATAGAGACCCTAGGTTTGCGTCCAAATTCACAAGGGAACTATGCAAACAATTGGGGATTAGTCAAAATATCTCTACCGCATATCACCCTCGAACAGATGGACAATCGGAGCGGACAAATCAATGGCTCGAACAATATCTCCGCTTTTGGGTAAATGAACGACAAGACAATTGGAATCTTTATCTTCCAATAGCAGAATTCACGCATAACAATTGGCCCAATGAGGCCACAGGGCAGTCTCCATTCTTCTTATTGATGGGACACAATCCTCGTGCTGATTGGAATTCCACGCCCAGTCCCTTGCCGCAGGTGGCGTTACGCCTTGATCAATTCAAACAAGCACGGGAACACGCTCAGACACAGATTATTAAGGCCCAGAAGTCATGGGTATCACATAAAGATACGCCCAAATTCCAGATAGGGGACCGCGTATGGTTAGAAGGGCGTCACCTGAGGACTCACCAGCCGAGCGCCAAGCTTGCGCCCAAAAGACATGGACCCTTCCAGATCATCCAGGTGATGTCCCCAGTCAATTATCGATTGGAATTGCCTACCAAATGGAGCATCCATGACGTTTTTCACATCGATCTTCTCACCCCCTATCGCGAGACTTCCTTTCACGGACCAAATTTCCCAAGACCTCCCCCTGAATTAATCGATGGGGAAGAAGAATACGAAATTGAGAAGATTCTAGACCAACGGCAATTCGGCAGGACAAGGCGCAAACAATTCCTTATCAAATGGAAGGGGTATCCAGACTCGGAGTCGCAGTGGGTCAACGCCACTGACATACATGCCCCTGACGCCTTAGCTGAGTTCAAACGGTCTTTGAATCCATCTCCCTCACGCATAAAAGCAGGCTCTTCCTTGGATGAAGCGCATCAGTTCTTCCTCCGACGAACAATGACCACTTCCCCTTCTTCTTCTACACACACATCCACATCCTCTTACCATGTTCCCGCTATCTCTACCGACAAACCCACTTACACTGAAGTCGCCGCAGCCTTTCGATGCATTGAAGCGGGAGACGTCATCCCCGAAACCCCTGATGTATGTGGATACGACGCTGGAGGATTGGAGGAAAACCAATCGAGCGTGGAGGAGGGAGCTCCTACTTGCGTCGAGAACATCCTTGTTGCACAAACGCTTATCAAGGTTCCAAGCGTCTCCGACCTCAGTGACGTGGAGCAAGTTTGTGGGAGTTGTAAGCAAACCGCCCTGTCATGTCCAGGCCATCCTGACGCCGACGACTCCCACATCCACTATGACTGTGGACAACTCATCTACAACTGTACGTGTAACAACAACCCCGTCCACGTCCCTCCGCCGCCAATGCCTCGATATATCAATGTCGACCCCCCCACCAATGTCATCATGGACCCCGCGACGTCCTGGGGTATTCACATCCGCGCCACCCTCCGAGCTCGGGAAGACGAGTCGGACAAAGAAAATCAAGATCCCCGCCAAGTACCGGGATCCCAAGATGAAGGGGTACCACTTGTGCCGAGGAGGGTACAGCGAGGAAGAAGAGCTGGTGTGGCAGCACCAAAGGAGAGCCCTTGTTTCCCCGACTACCACGGAGGAGGAGCTCCGGCCGAGCGGCAGCGCGCTCAGGACAAGGCTGACGCCCCCGACAGTTTTGAACTAAATGTCCCCCCAGATACATCGCTTTCAGAATGACCATCAATGGTCACATTACCGTTGCCAAGTACATCCACGTGATGCCCGGCAACAACCCCATCGTGTACGGATGTATGGAGAAAGGGGGAGAGGTTCAACAAGGTGAAGTTCATGCCGCTCCTGATTTTGATGCCGTGGATAACGGCCGCCATTACGAGCACGACCAGTTGCGCTACTTGCGCCAAGATTATGGTGATCGCCACGGGGTCGACTTGGCCATGGCGCAGATCCCAGATCGGTCGTTGTGGGCGGAGGTCCTCCGATACCGTGCTGTCACAGGCCGGTACGTCGAACTCGGTGAGCGGATCACCGCTCTTGAAAATGAACAGTACGTCGTCGGTAATGAAGTCAGGAAGTGTACGCGCAGACTGGAGGAAGCCAATGGGCTTCAGAGGATTATGGATAAGAGGTTTCTATTAGCCGAGGTGCGACCATTATTCCCTGGGTCTTTGAACGAGGACGTTCTACCTGAAAAAGGGGTAATGTCACGGTTTGACATCGTTCGGACTACTTATCATCATCATTACGAGGTCTCGGAAGTTTGGGACGCTTACTATACGGTTATGACTACGATAGTAAGCCTCAATTAGTCATGGACACTGACGCGTCGCCGGTACTTGGGTTTGCCGGTGTTTCAGGTATTATTAGAACGGACTATGACTCATTACTAGTATAGTGATACTAGGGTTTGGATTCGAAGCTGCGCTTTAAAGCCAGCGAGTAATTGTATATAACCTGTAGTGTTAAGACCAAGGCTCTTCAGCTTGGTCTTCTTGAATCATCACCAGTCTATTCCTCTCGTCTTCCAATCTTTCGATTGAAGCTTGCCCTTTGGGTACCCTAGTGTCAAAAACCATTGACCTAGTGGCGGTGCAACTTAGCTAAGTTGCCAGTGTTACCACGATTCATCCCTACTCGCAAACGTCACGTCACAGAATTGTTCAAGTCGAACAAGCGTTAGGTGATAACGCTACATCCATTGATTCAACACTGCACCTGTCCCTCTCATGTAAGTGTCATTACAGTAGCCACCTTGTCCAAGGCCACAAGATCCAGAACCTGAGGCATTACTGTATCATTTTTTCATACTGGTAGGCATGTAGAATATGTTGGCAAACAACAATGACTACGATCATCTCTGCACACTCTTGTCCCTGCCCCAAAGGACAAGGTTATGGATGCACAGTTCAAGTTGTTCTCATCTGGTGACCGTGTCACCCAGACGAAGCCAAACATCAAAATCATGGCACCACTCTCCAATCCCTGGTGTAAGCAATCGAGAACATCTTGGTCTTTGTTCAAGTCATCCCTTCAAATGCACAAACCAGGAAATTGTCACTTACTTCTTCCCATGCATCAGTGAGGTGAGATTCATCTCTGAGTCTTACAATTTGCTGCCATGCAGTGCCTGACTTGGTGACCAACTTGGAGTCCAATGGTGCTATGGCATCTCCAACTCTGAATTTCATTCAATACTATTCAACAATTTTGCTGTGACTTAGCTCTGCTATTGTTAGGATTCAGCGCATATACTCGAGTTAGATACAACAGCAGCCTCTGTGAGTAGCACATAAAAGTTTATTATGACAATCTACACTAGGACCTCTCAGACAGATACAAACACCCTGGAATACAACACCCATCTAATCTAACACTCCCTGCAGTGAAGGGCAAGCAACAGCCCCCATGACAATGAAGAGGGAGGATGGACTGCGAGAAGAAGGACGGGAAGGGGAGTAGAAGGCAGAAACACAAGGAGCAAGCTGCCCAAGCACCGTGATCACAACCGTGCGGCCCAGCACCCAAGCTTTCTTCTCTACCCAGCCTTTACCCGACACACAGCCACCTTGTGCCCACCGCCACCTATCCAACTGCACCAGGATGCAAACACTCAATGCTTGGCACTGCACGACGTCGGCTTTTAAGCAGAGGGAGCTTGTTTTTACGAAGGAGGATCAACATTCGAGAGAGGGATTTAAAGTTGGAATGGCAAAGGATAATGTGCTATATAAGGTTCTGTACCTCCAGGCGCACGGAAATTTATATATATATAATAAAATAAAATTCAGCACATATTATTCCACCCTTATGTGAAACGAAAAATACTACGTAACAAAAGTGACCAGCTGAGTTGAGCAGAGCAAACTAAATAGCAGGAACGACAGCGTGTATTGTATGAAAGCGCATGATAAGAAGTGTGGAGTACGACGAACATACATAGAGAAAAGGGAATCTAGCACCAGCAGGCAGAACAGTTCATTTCGGCTCAGGGATCGCGGCTTTGTTTGCGACAACGTAGCCCGCTGTTCTGTACCAATGGCTAATGGACCTCCATATTGCAACCGGCCAAACCTCATATCTACGGGCAATTCAGGAGCATAACTTCCATGTACTGAGCTTGCTCTTGATCTCGGAAAAACGGGAAACGACTTCATCCATGTTAGGGCACTTCCCAGGGTCTTCTTATACCATGTCGGTGACGAGCGTCTCCATGAACTCGAACCCTTTGTATTTCTAGCTCCTCGGTCAGGAAAGTATCTTGTTGAAAGGCTGACACAAACCTGTATGTATTGTTGACGGACTAAATTTCCAAGGTAGTACACGTCAGTGAAAAAAGGGTTACATGGTGTTGTGCTATTTTGATGTTCTGGTGCGGTTCTGTCTCCACCATGTAGCGGCTCGTCGAGAGGTGGATCGTTCGCAAGATCGTATTGACGGGAAAGACCAAAGTCGATGAGGAAGTATCGAGTTGGGCGCCGGGTCCGTGAATACCCCTTTACCTTGTGACAAAAATCTTTACTTCGGCCCATGGCGACAGGGTGGAACGAATCAGGGTACATATTTGTCGGATCAAGCATGATATTTCGCCATGTACAATCCCTATCTAAATGTGATTATGAATAGTCTGAGAATGTGACGGGGAATATACCGATGAGCAACATGGTTTAAATGCATGAATTGCACCCCCTTGCGAGATGAGCGCCATGGCCCGCAATATGGGAATTGACATACCTTGCATATTTGCGTGAAGAAAGTAGCAAACTCCCTATATGTTTGAAGTGGAGGGTTGTCAAAGGGACGTAGTAGGGAGTGTACCATAATAGGATCTTTGTTTGGTAGCTCGATGACATCGAGCAATCGCGCACAGTAATTTCTGGGGTCCAAAGAAAGTGGTTCCGTGGAAAAGAGCTTGTTTATTTGAAGCTCATAGGGACCCTCCTTTTTGAGGAGCCTTTTCAACATTACGGGTCTTCCGTCAGAGATTCGAGTCGCATCCATGCACATGCACAGCTGAAAGTTCGTGAGCGGGAACCCGGAGCAAGTGCATTGACACTAACCAAGTGGGTCTGACCGTCTTCAGAATTAAAATAATGTTTTCTTGTCGTGACCCATGATGGCCTCCAACCAGGTCGCAAGCGAGGCCTGAGCATGTACCCAGCGTGCTCCAAGGCTTCTTGCTGATTTGCCCACCAAGTTTCAGGGCCACTGATTTTCTCGCGCCATCCTGTAGGATTTTCCAAATAGTCTGATGATAGTTGTAACATCTAAAGTGGGGGAGGAGAGTGGATGGAGAAGTCCAGGACGTAAAGTTGAACCTGGTCAAGGATTGTGGTGGTCAATTGCAGCGTAGCATGACGTAATCTTTTGTGAACACCTTTCTGGCACCTCATCTAAGCGCTAAGCACGTAGAGTCTTTACAGTGCTCTGTTCCTCTTTTAATGTACGGAAACAATTGATCCATATATCGATCCATGGTTATGTTGGGTAACAATGGGGACAGCCACCAATAGGATGCAGGAGTATTGACCCAAGCATCAATCACGCACGTTACTCTTGTTCCTTCTAAGCTACCGCTGAGAAAGGAAATTTTTCCTATGGTACCAGCCCAACACCATCTGGATGACGGCACCAGGTTTCCGGGGTGCCACGAAATATAATACTTGACTGGGAATCCAGGCTCATTTTTCATATTTAACTTTCTACACACGCGGTGTTGAGATCCACCCCCTGTTTCAACGTTCTGCAGGCTCAGATCCCACACAGCACACACACTCCCAACACTATCCCATGGCTACTGCACAGATCCCAGTCTTCTCCCCGCACATAGTCAACGGTGTCTATGAAGTAGCAAGTCATCATGTTGGGAAAACTCTTCTCGAGACTATTCTGAACTGTTTCCCAAGTGGAAAAATACGACGTGGCAACTATTACGTCACTCGGTCACGTACCATGCTTGCACAATACTATGAGCGGCTAGAAGACCAAGATCAAGACGCTATTGAGCACGAATTCACGAGGTGAGTTTTGCTATGCAACTGAGGCAGGCTGAGGCTCAATGGGACAGTACGATGGATGCGAAGGATAAGTTGAGAGGAGTGAAAGGCCCGGGATATGTTTTAAAAAAGTATTCCCTTGCCAAAGAATACAAGCAGGTCGCTAAAAGCCTGTTCATCATTGTTGAGGTGAGCCTTTTCCGTGCCAGTTCTAGAACGCAACTTGACTCTTTGTAGACCGCCTCTCATGAGCCGAAGAAATAAGCCTTAGGGATCAGATTTCGAGAGCCAGGGCTGAAAGAGGTATGCCCACTCGTTAACTCATTTTCAGCGATTTGACGCAATGTACTAGCCGCTCAACAACCCCCAATAGGAACCACTACCACCCACAGTAACCCCTTCAGCGATTCCCACGAAACCTCTTCGCTAGATGATGCACTAGATGATGTAGACGTTGGCAATCTGAGTCGATTTGAGTTGTCGGTATTTCAGTCAACAAATGCGAGAGGTTAGCTTATCACACCTATCGTGGTGTCGGTGACGTGGCTAATCATGCATCCTATCCCCAGAAGCGGCTGTTGTCGTAGGGATGGAAAACTGGGATGGGACTACTCAGGAGGTCTCTAGCGCCTTCCCACTTCCAGGCGTCCGAGGTGACATGACCAACGAGGGAGGTAGGATACTTCCGCTTGTTAAACGCGTCTGCGGCTGACTCGTTGGCTAGCTGAAGTGGCCACGCTATCCTCACTTGGCAGCAGGGGAGCCTTTGGCCCTCCAGAACCTAGTGACCACGTGGGACAATGAACAGAGCGGTCAGCTGGTCTTGCCCAGCGACAGACTTGGACACCCTTTCCTTACGATCAAGCACTTATGCCTTCACAAATTTATTTATTATATGGACTTTACTGTACATTTTTTCCCCTTGTGCAAGGGGGGAGGGACGCCAAAGAATGTCCACGAACTAATAGTTGCACCTGCTGCCTTTGACCACCTCACCCGCAACCCTCTCGACACCAACGAACACCCGACACGATACGACCTATGTTGCTAGCCGGTAAGCATTACGAGAGTACGGCGCTGGAGGGAAGAGACGAGCCACCAACGGAACGTGGTGAGCGTGGCAGTTTGGTCTGGCCAAAGGGAGGCCGTCGAGCCGAGAGGTCAGGGAATCCTTGAGCCTAATTGGGGTATTAATTATCCTGATTTTTTGGTAGTACACGGGAGAGGAGAGAGGTTTACAACGTTTACGACTGGGGGGAGGGTCGGGGGGTGGGGCGAGAACCGCACGCCAACGAGCCGTCCTGACCCTGTAGTTCGCCATGCGCTATTTTTTTTTCTCTCCCGCATTCTCGTAATCAAGCCCCCTTCATCAATGCCCCAAATATCTTTCCACGCACGCGGGACAGCTCATAGGCATCGAACCCACAACCCCACCCATTCCTTTTTTTGTGTATAATGAACGGCACGGAAATGCGCTGATGTGTGCACAGATGGGACGCGGCGTAATCGATTTAGATAACTGTTAGACGTCTTTTTTTTCCGCTTTTGGGAAGCAGGGTTCACAAACGGATGGGGGAACCAAGGGGGGAACTAATACGAGCCAAATATGATCGCAGATTTCTGTTGGGTGGTTGGCACTCAAGATGCAGGAAAGACAATACGACGTCATTCGATGTGTGAGGCCGTGTAATAAAAACCTCATACCAAGTAGCGAAAACATCTGGACGAGCGTGTGTGGCCCTGCGTGGGGGATTTGACTCCGATGGATGGTCTTTTCACTCCCCGAATACTGTACTATCCGATGACTGTAGCACTACGGGCCACCATATCTATTCCCTTTTTCCTATCGTCTCTGGCATCTATCAGATGAACCCTCCCAAAAAGAATACCCACACTCACCTTCTCGTAAGTTATTAGCGAACATCTCTCTCCGATTCACGCTTCACGAACATCCAACTCAAATCCGGTCGCAAGGCACTTGACATGTTCGATGGACTCGTCAATATTCTTCCTCCTCAAAACTAATAAGGCGTTGCGCCTGATACGACAATACAGTACCACTCGGTTTTGCGAATGCGGCAGCGCATTGGCGACAGATGGAGGTGACAGACGGCGCAAAGCCCTATCACTCTTTTAAGTTAGCAAAGAACCGAGAAGCATCGACTGTGACTGTAACACGTGACATGTCACACCCCACAGCAGCGTGTCGTCGACTTTGGATGTCGCTCATTCTGGCATTCCTCACTCACTTAATGCACGTATATAATATATATCTCAAAAAAATTTGTGCGGACCATAAATGATCCTTTTCCAAAGGGACCGGACCAATAAATATGTATCGCGGAGGAGGTGGTGAGTTGAATGGCAGAATGAAAATGTATGTGGTTTGGATGATATAATTGTAACGTGGATCATGCAGATCGGAAGGGCCTATTAGATCGTACATCTTTGCTATGGAAATGTAGTAGTCCAGTGCTGACAGTAAAAGAGTGTTAAGAAAACCCTAACTCATCGCGCCGGAGTGGGGTCAGTGACCAAGCGCCGATCCACGCCAGACGTGTCATTTCTGTCTTCTACCTCAAGGTTGCCTTTGACGGCTTCGCGCTGACCCCACCGCCATTTTCGCTCCCGCTCCCGCTAGCGCTCGCATTGCTGATCGACAAGAGCGCCTCCTTGCAGTACTTGAGTTTATCCAGCAAGCGCTGTGCCAATTTAGCTTGATCGGGGTCCGAAAATGGCGGGAGGAGCGCGCGCGCCATCACTTGGCTTAGCGTCCAGCGCGTGAGCACGTAGTTCTTGTCGATGTTCGCGATTGAGAGGCCCTGCGCGGAGAGGATGATCTTCGAATGGTCGTAGAAGTTGAACTGCATCGTGTTAGCTAGTTCTGTGTGTGGTACGGCAGCGCACGTACCTGAAGGACGTCGTGGCTTGACTTGGATACAATGACGTGTTTCATGCGCAGATACCTTCGCACGAAATGCATGCACTTGGTTCGTTGCAGATCCGTGAACGTGTACTCGTAATCGCCGTATAATTTCCCCGTGATGTAGTTCTCAAAGTGTTTTAGCAGGTACACTTTGCTCTTCAGCTCTTCTGGGTAGTCCGCGATGGTGTAGTTCTTGCGCACATATACCGTGCCTTGGCAGCGTGAGACGATATGTAGTTAAAGTGCCTGCCATAGCGGATCAACGTGCCGTACGCGGAGCAATGAGCGAGAGATTACGTACTGTTTGTCCATGGCGAGGACAAGCGTTGTACTGTCGTCGAAATGTAGGCCGACTGAGCCGTTCATGAGAGCATAGTCCATACCGTACGTATTACAGTAGTCGACCCAGGACGTGATGAATACGCGTTCCTCTGGAAAGTCTACATCGTCCCTTGGATCACGGAAAGCAAGCCCTGCGAAAACGCATCGAAAGCTGTACGGAGCGTCTCTGCTGCTGCAACGAACTCGTTGACCTTGGGCGTGCCAGTGCCAGATGTTGGTGTAGTGGAGGTAGCGCCGCCTGACGATCCTGCGGCCCGTCAGCTCCTGCACAGAAACGCGTAAGCAAGTGCCCTCACCGAGAACAACCTGGGTCTCCCTCGAGCGCACTCGGACTCGTCGCTCGCCCTGTGCGGGTGGCATCGGTGCAGGCATATTCTCTGCATCCTCGAACGGCGACTCGGTGGAGCGTGGGACCTGGGCAGGTACCATCTGCGTGACGATCCTAGCTTTCCGACCTGCAACTCCTTCATCCACATCTCTTCCCCCCGCTTCTCGTACGCAACAACGCCAGCGCCGCCATCCTCCGTGATGCCCTGCAGCCGACTTGAAGCCTTGAGCGACTTGGATACGTCCCTCTTCGCGGCCTGTAATTTACGAAGGAGTGTCGGTTCCCCACGCACGGCGCCGACACCGCCAGGGGCGACCATGAGCGGCTGACGTGCAGAGCTGAGAGCGTGGAGATCGGGCTGCCAGGTTACACTGCCTTCTGGAATTCGCATTCCTGCTGTGCGAGGCTGCTTGCGCTACTCGCGCTTGGGGCGGGAGGATCGATGTCTTGCGGCGTGGGTGACACGACATCCCCGTCGAGTTGGCATGCTTGCCGCAGGCGAGAGGGGCGAGATATGTCGGAAGATGGGAGACATGTCACTGATGGAGATAAGTGTGAATCCAGGAACGATGCTGCGGGTGAAGAAGGCGTGATCAACGATGTGTAATGAGGGACGTTCTTGTGGGTTGAGGGTAAGAATCTGGTGCACGAGCTCGCGCTCGTCGAGCGATACTTGTCGGTGAGACGGGAACTCGTATTGATTGTCACGCATACGCCTGCGCGGGATCGAGATTGAGTTGCTAATGATGTATACCGGCGAACTTACTGATAAACCTCCTTGACGTCTTTTGTTTGAAAGGGTGGCCGGCCGACGACAAATGCGTAGAGAATAACACCTCTGGATCAGGTGTCAAATTCGAAGCTGTGGCCATTCGCGGTGTCGAACAATACCTCTGGCACAATATGGTTGGGCGTCCCGCAGATGGTTTTCTTCCGCTCGCTGGGGCTCTCGATGACCAACGCCAGACCAAAGCCGCCAACTTCAATATTCAAGTCGGCGTCAAGGAAAAGGTTGCCTAGCTTGAGGTCGCGGTGGATGACCTGGTGGATGTGCATGTAGTGGCAAGCACCAATAAGTTGCACCATGAAAAAGCGGGTCACTGGCTCTGTGAAGATACGACGGCAGTGGAGCATGTTTGTGAGGGAGCCACTGGGACAAAGCTTGAGGGTCATGTATGCGTTCTCTTCGTCCTCGAAGCAGTCGATTAATCGAACCATGTTCAGGTGCTCTAACGCCTTGTAGATTTTAATCTCTGCGTAAAGCTAGAACCCGTTTACAGTAGTGTCGAGGAATGATCTGGGCAGTGAGCACGTACCTTAGCTTTGGCTTTCTTTGTCTTGAGCGAACTCTTCGTTACGATCTTACAGGTAGAGTAGTTATTGCGGGAGTGTCTAGCTTAATACACTCTAGCGAACCCTGCCTGTGAGGCTAGGGTAGGTAAGATACAGAAAAGGCAGAGATAAGTGGGTGCTGACCTCTCCAAGGAAAGACATTCTTTGGTAGCGCAGGGAACCCGTCTTGTCTTGAATGACTTAGGGCAGCGAAGGGGGCTGAACTTTGGCATTCTGACGAGGGAAGGGCGGGACGGTTTCTTTTCATAGGACGCCGGCTTTGGTGGCACCTGGACCCCTGGGGGAACGTGGGTGTTGATGGTGTAACATAAGGGGTTGCGCTGGATAGTGTTCATCGAGGAGGCCGGTGGGGGGATTGGAGCGAGGCGAGAATGGTTGAGTTGAGGTTGGGTGAACGCGTAGACGGGTTACAGGCGCTTACTGTAGCTACTTTTTTCGGACGTTGTTGCCGATCTCACTGCGGCCTTGGAGCGCGATGCGTTCCAGGGCAAATCAGGGCATCCGATTAGAATTCATCAAGCCTCTCGCCGCAATCGCTGAAGCTGATGTGGGACAAGGAAGATAGATCATCTTGCCCCCAACGCTGCCGCATCCGCAGAGTCGCTCAAGGAGCCTGGTGCTGGAGGCGCGTAGGCTCGACTCCCTCCTGATCAACAACGCTGACATCGTGGGTGTCTGTCGCTGACAAGTACGTAAATGCCATGCACTGCAAGTCATCACGGGTACAGTAACTTAGGACGTGAAGCTTGAAGCTTTTGTTTCCCGGTCGGCCCGCTTTGGGACCGGCCATGCTGTAAACACATTTCCGAGTCCAGAGTGCATTTCCTTCCGCCCCACTCCGAGGGCCGCCAATGACTCCGGTGTCGTCCGCCTGATTTTTTGTGGCCTGATGTGCCTGGTATTGGTTTGGCTAAAGGTGGGAAGGGAGGAGTGGGAGAGGCTGAGGTGTTTGACAGCCGGACTCGTAACTGCACAGGCGCAGGCAGTGCGCAGGTTGTATCAATTTGATCCGTCGCCGGGCCAATCACCTTGCTCCTGCACGCCATCTATACCAACGCGTGCACTTGACTCGTGCACTTCATTTACCTCTCTACTGTAGTCCTTTAACCACTTAGGTCGTCCTCCGTCTTACACGCGTGTAAGCTTCTGCAAGTAATGCCATTGGGAATACCACCACACCCTGACCATGCGTGTGCCGGGTGCCCTAAGTGATTGTCCACGTCCCCTCCATCTTTAAAACTAAGAGTATTTAATCAATGGTCAGGACCGCCCTGTGAACACTCTACTGGGAATTCTCCTAGCAATTTTATTGATATTAGCTTCCGTGAAATATGCAGTGCTTTCACGTTTCTACCTTCCTCGATCTCCCTGAGCCTCGCCCCTCCCCTGTGCAATCGGCCTCGCGCTGGGATTACGTGTATCTGAAGAGAATGGTAGGCTTCATTTGTTATAAAAGAGCTCAGGCTCAGGGCCAGACTACTCTCCAGGCCACCGAGCCCTTTGTATCGACTATGAACCCCCCTCCCCAAGTGAGCCAGAATACTTCTTTTTGATTTCGCTTTTACTGATCCGAACCAATCCACGCAGATTGGCAGCCGTGTCAGATGGTGGAACGCCCGGGGGCAACTCATGCATGGGACAGTACGAGGCATCAACGTACTGCCTGACGTACGTTATTGGACAAATTTCGCTCTCAGCTAACGCTGATATTATTTTTCACTCAGAATTCCCATATCGTCGTTATCCATGTCGACGGAGGAAAACCTCCATCTGTATCACTCCCGTACGTGACACTGCTTTTCACTCCACTTCATCCGGTTAATCACATAGACAATTCCAGATTAGACCATGTACAACCTGAACTGGCTTGATAACGCTAGTCAAAGCATGCACGTACCCTTCTATCTATCATTCCCAATGCAAGCGTTCTCGTAGACTCGGTGTAAGTATTATTCGGACTATCCTATCATGTATCGATACCGTGACTCGCGTTTTGGACAGTTATGGCATTGCGCACTCACATAGACCACATCGCTTACCTTATCATGACCCAATAGACTGGATCCGTGGATTGATCACCTTGCTTGGCAAGGTCTTTGGCAAGTGATAATTACGTACTCACTGTGTCAAAATCTTGCACGAACAAACACGCCATAGTCTTCGCAAACAGAGTGTTATCTTGCGCAGCGTTCACTCTCCTATCTCCTAACACCCTCCTACGTCCTAACATTTTCCAAAACATCTCCTGACTGTCTCCTTACTCATAAGGTTCTCCTAACATCTCCTAAGTCATTTAATAAAAAAGGTGGAGATTTTAGATAAATTTAATCTTTTTGGAATATTATGTATTTGTCACACGTATCCGACAACAACTTGTGTCCCATCAATTCACTGCGTTCTCGTCCAAGCAAGGTTTGGGTCGGCAACGACGACGCCTAGTTCTGTGTGAATAACATTTGTCGCGCCGAGATTCATGACGTCAATTCGTGAGAAATGGGCCTGCGCGAGGTCATGAAGCTTCGGCAGAAGGACGAGATTACTGTAATGCATCTGATTTCGCTTACGTGTTGTGACGTTTGGGCTCGACCATATCCCCGGCTCCTTGGCCTTGGTCCTCCGTCACTTCTCTCGCTTTTTTTCTTTCTTCTCCTCTGCCTTCTCCGTTTTTGTTCCCTTGTCTTATCTTTTTCATCCACCCCTGGGCTCACGCTATCGCTTTTCCAATTTTCCACATCGCGCACCAAATTTCTCTCGCCCCCTTCTTCCGTACGTAGGGCTATGCGTTTTCATGAATCCCCGATAGACACGGATACTCCGCTCACGTGGAAAGAGAAACTTCTGGTTGTGCCGAATGTCGTTCCAGGACTCAAGGGAAAGATAGTCGCTACCACCTCCGCAGCCAGCAGGAAAACGAACACGAACGGGCGCGGCCTAGGGGCTTTCCCACATGGCCTGCGTGATGGTTCTGCTCGCTTCGCCGCGCCACGCGGAGTAGCACTCCCCATTGAGGAATACACAAGGAACGCAAGCACAGTGCCACGAAAAAGACCTAGAGTGCGGAGTCCCAACACGTCTGAGGAGGACACCTCAGATACTGATGTTGTCATCCAAGGTAGACTCTCACACGTAACATACTCCGTACTGCGAATCTCGCGTTTACGCCTCCTAGTGCACAGCGAACGAAATAAACCCCTGGTCACAAAATCACTCTGGCGTGTCGTTGAACCCTCCAAAGACCGCGCACGCCCTACGCAAAGACTCACCGCTCCAAGCTCACGTCCTCGTATTTGGACTGGTGTAGGGCGAACCCCATTTCGATGCACGTACCACTTCTGATTTCGAGCCGGTAGAGAAAATGCGAGCTTTTCGCCGTGCTCCCTTCTCTCGCGAAGAACGAGGACGGCATTGCATGGAAAAGTCTCGAATTCCCTAGTCTCATATTCTCTGGGAACAGAGACGACTCTGGGCTAGGGTGGTGGGACGAAGACGCTTGGGAGGGTCGCAGCGTTGTTTTCTCAATGTAAGTGCTTTCTCGATCGACAGTTCCTCTCTTCCCACACTTTTCTTAATCTTCCTCTTAGCATTTGCAAGACAGAGGCTTCTCTCGCCGATCCACCCGACCAGCCCGCCGTCGCAAGTGCCCGTGACTCAACCCCTGACGGACAGCACCCAGCTGTAGAATCTAATCCAACACCCGGCAGCGCAGTTCCCGTCCTCTCTGGAAACGAAAGCCTCTCCCTTCCACAGCCTCCCCCCACGGTTGCCGCCTTGCTCACGGCCCAGTGTTCTCGCAAAGTTGTGTCTCCAATACTTGCGTGTGATTCGCCTTTAGTTCCCTGGGAACTCCCGTCGGAGATCGGATACTTCTGGTTAGGGTTTTTCAAGATATCTGAGGTTAAGGTGAATTTCCTCTCTACCCTTCTGTCAGAAAACGGTTTCATTTCATTGCGGGTCCCTTGTCCTGTCCAGGTGGAAACACGTGTGCAGCGGAGTACCACCTCGAAGGCGTTGACGGTGCAACGTATCTGGCGCTTTTTTCTGGAATGGGTAGCCGGAGGCGAGGACCAGCTCAGGAGCCTCGAGACGAATGACTGGACGACGCATTTCATGCCGCCGTGGTGGGAAACGGAGCATCTCCAGCCAGACCAGCAGCCCCTGTTCAGGCCCCCTCAGAGTTTCGATTCTATGCCTGACTTGTGGTCCGATATCACAATTACGGGACCAAATCCCGGGTATTTGCCCATATTACTCCCATACTCACTCCTCGCGCCCTTCTCGCCGGCCTCTACCATGGCCGGTATTTTCCCCACAGGCTATTACTGCACAGCGTGCGGCCGTATCAACGTTCAACGCTTTCTTCGACATCGTATCTGTAATGGTGCAACTTGCGTCGCAAGGACAGACCCGCTGAAGGAGACTGGCTGGGTAGTCGACGCGTTCTCCACACGCGATTGCAAGGTTATGTCCGCGACGGTAGTACCGGAGGACAAGTGGGCCACGCCAGCGACCTTAAAAACGGCCACCGCCTTTGATGACGGGGCGCGTCTGTTCCACTATCAATTAACACTCGACGACTCCGGGTCCTCTGTAGTCCCTTCTAACCCCGTTGCCGGCGCCTCCTACACTCACTCTGTGTGCCATGTGTTCAACGGAAACAGGGAGCTGCTGCAGGAGAGCGCGTCGGTGCTCTTCAGAATGCTGCAGCGCGACGTACACATCGAACGCAGCATCGGCGCGTCACTATTTTCCACTCCGCTGATCGAGTCCTGGGAAGATCCAGCGCTCGTGCGCAACGGGCGCGGCGTCTGGGACCAGCAAGTGTTGGTCATGGAGAGTGCGCTGGGCACGTACTGTCACGAGCTGAAGCACCTCAAAGTCTGGACGCTGCGCGTGCATGCGTGGATCTCGAAGGGCAAGGTTTGTATTATTCCCAGTGAGCGCGCGGACAGTCGCTGAGTACGCGCGCACTATACACCCTCAGGACGTTCAAACGTTCTGTCCGCGCAGAGGGCACCTCGTCCTGCTCTGCCTCGGCGCCGACATCGCGCTGCATTCCGTCCTCTCGGACCCCAACGCCAACTTGGTCAGTGGCAAATTGAAGAATGAGTGCCTAATCGTGACGATGGTCCACGGGGATATCGTTGTGCTCAGCGGTGGCCAGTTCAAGGCGAGGGGTACCATTTGTACTTGCAGTGTAGCCACATTCGCTGATAATCCTTTGACAGTTCTCAGTGGTCCGTACAGGAATGTGTATGTGTAAGTGGTTCTATTACTGTAGCTTGTTATCTCACTGACGACTTCTATCAAGTACTAGAAGTAGAGTGCATCTAATCGTCGGCGTGTATCTTATTGACATGTCTTTATCCTTGTACATTCACCTCACCCCAATTACAAAATCGACAAGCAGATATTCTGTTGCCCGCAGTTTGTTTGATATACTGTACACGGAATCTATTTATTTCGTTATGATTGCTGCAGAACCTTCAACCACGCCCTGGAGATCCCGGCACTCTGCCGCTAGGTAACAAACATTGACTGCGCAGCTCTATCCAACCCCGTGGTCCACTGAGGGCCTGTCTGGCAGCGAAAGAGGGATGCGCGTTGCGAGTTGCGTACCTTTTGCATCCCGTGCGTGGTCCGGCCCGCTCGGATCGAGCCGAAAATTAAAAGTCCGTCCGAGAACCATTTTAAACCCTTACCTGAGCATCATCAACTTTTAGCTAATAAAAATCAATAATTTAACTCATACATTTTTTCATGCTTTACTTAGCAAACAAGTGGATATCCGTGCCTTCGGCACGGCACTCGCTTCGCTTGTGGCTAAGGCATAAGCATTCTAAGGTATAAGCAAGTGTAACATTAGGGAAGCCAGCATAAGTGGGAAGCCAGCGTACCATAGAGCGGAAGCCAGCATACCGTAGAGCAGAAGCCAGCGTACCGTAGAGCGGAAGCCAGCGTACCGTAGAGCGGAAGCCAGCATACCATAGAGCGGAAGCCAGCGTACCATAGAGTGGAAGCCAGCATAGCATAGAGCAGAAGCCAGCATAGCATAGAGCAGAAGCCAGCGTAGCATAGAGCGGAAGTCAGCATAGCATAGAGCAGAAGCCAGCATAGCATAGAGCGGAAGCCAGCATAGCATAGAGCAGAAGCCAGGGTAGCATAGATGTTACGTTCGACTGGACGTATCGACTTGACTTGAGTAGCGAGCGTGGAGTACCGGTTATGCGAGGGGTTCGAGTGTTGGTGTCTGCGTAGCGACTGCCAAACCTCCCCTGATGAGGGTTGTGGATATGGTGTCGACAGTATGCGAGAGTGTAGGGTATCACCCTAGGCGGAGTAGTGAATATACGAGCAATGGAATGGATACGAAGTATTTCCAATCGTCGTAGAGAAGAAGGTTGGAACTGACAAGTCGACTGGACTTGGATGCAGCCCATGGGGTATGACAGCGTGAAGTCGATGAGATTCAAGAACTCAGACCTAAGGTCCTCATACGGTATGAGTACATGTTAAATACGAATTGAGCAACGCCACTACTGGTAATTGCGGTACTAGGATCGCCACCAATACTACTAGTACTCGTACTAGTATGATGTCATATGGAACTGCGCCGAACGAGACAGAAGGTTACAGTTAGTAATGAGGAGTCATGGGGTCGAGAAGGCGCGTGGGGCGTAAGAGGTACGAATCAAAATGTGAAAATGGTCCCAATGATAGTCCATATGATACTGAACACTGTAACAAAAGTTCGGGCGAAACGATCAATGTAGGAGGCACGCACGGATAAACGTAACATCACCCTCCCTTTAGGTGGAACGTCCACGTTCCTGCAGCACCTGGATCTTGGTCAGCACCTTGTCAAGCAATGCCAGTCGACGCTTCTTCTGTTTCTTGTTCGCGACAGCAATTCTGTCGATCGCGTCGGCTTCTTGGAGGCGTCGTATAGTGGCCCATGAGTCAAGCATGTTGTCCGACATGCACTTCTCCAGGTCCACCAAGTCTTGGGCCAGTCGTCGTCCTTCGAGTTCTGTGTGCCGGTATCTGCAGACCTCGGCCTTGAGAGACTGGTCACCGTCCCAGTCCAGGGCCATATCGACTTCTTCGCGGAAGGGATACCCTCCCTTGAGAAGGTACAGGTCAGCATCAGCATAGCGGGGTACGGTCTCTAGATCTCGGCGTGGCGTAGCTAGTAGCCGACTCGTATATGGTTGTGGGTCTCCTGATAGGTAGCCTTGTACAGAGGGGTCGTCACCAAAGGTGACCTTAGTGTATTTGGCCGGCCATTTGACACCGTAGCCGTCTGAGATCTGCATGGGTACATAGTCAGTTCCTTGGTTCACGTTAAACCCGTCTGGCGGCGGTGTAACGCAGCCCTGAGCTTCCCAGTCGCGCTTCTTGTCACGCGTCGCCCAAGGGTCTTGAGTGAAGTCAGGAGTGTGATATCCTCCCGATCCTTCTGCGCTTGGGTTGGGCGGTAACGCCGTGGTTTCTTGACTCGTTGTCAGGTAGGGGTTTGTGAGTGGTACTGGGGAAGAGGAGTACGTCCCCGCTGGTCTGTATATACCTGTCCCACACTGTCGTACTCCGGAGGTGGTGGGATGGGAAGTGGGGGAGTGGAAGCTGCGGAGGCGGTGATGGCGAGGGACTCATGAGTGGGGACAAGCTCTGTGGCGTGAGTGGTGTAAGCATCGACGTGTGCTTGGATTCCTTGCTGGAGGAACTCGATGTGGGCAAGGGGATCAGAGTGGAGGACGAAGGGGGAAGGGGGTCGTAGATCATGTTGGACCTGGATGGCGTAGTCTGCCATTCGTGACTCGACGTCTGGGTCAAGCTCGTCGGGAGAGGGGGCACGAGTACTCGTACTGTTGGAAGTGGTGGGTGTGATCCAAGAGGAGGGGACGTAGCTGAAATAGCGTAGAGCCTCCTGGACATCGGGGTCGTTGAACTCAGATCCAGATATGGCAAATACTGCCCCGGGAGAGGTAGGGGTTGTTGGTCGGGGAGAGGTGGGGTCGACGGCGGTGATGCTGAGGTCATTTGGGGGAGTTGTCATGCTAGGGTCTGGGGAATTAGCATCGGTATGCAGTCTCCTTATATGCATGTCGCTTCGAGTCTGCTTATACTTCTCCACGGCCTCATCAGCGCTCATGTCATCCCAGTTGACCCACTGATTTTCTGCGTTGGGGTATCCCTTCCACTTAACGAGGTATTGGAGTTTACGCCCTCGTCCATATCGCCTTGAGTCTAGGATTTGTTCCACCTTGTATTCTTCTTCTCCGTTTACTAGGTCAGGTGGTGGTCGTTTGAAGTTTTGCCCATGGAATTCTGTTTCACGATAAGGGGTCAGGAGGTCAACATGAAACACGTCGTGAATCTTCCATTGGGGTGGTAGTTTCAGTTGGTAATTGACGGGTGATAGTACCTTGATAATCTGAAACGGTCCATGCCTTTTTGGGGCTAATTTGGCTGATGGCTGATCTATATGTAGATTGCGCCCTTCCAACCATACCATGTCTTGTTCTTGGAATATCTGTCCCTGACGCCTGGCTTGTGCCCATCGATCTTGCGCTTGCCTTATTGATGCTTCTGCTTTCTTTCGTGCTTGTTTCCATTGCTCCATGCGTAGTGCCACATTAGGCATAAGAGACACACTCTCCGTTAACCGCGCTTTTGGATTGTGTCCCATAAGGATTTGAAATGGGGACATACGGGTAGTCTCATTTTTCCATGAGTTGTGAGCATACTCAGCGAGTGGTAGGTAGTGACACCAGTTATCTTGTTGTTGATTGACCCAGAACCGAAGGTACTGTTCGAGCCATTGATTAGTCCTCTCCGATTGTCCATCAGTTCGTGGATGGAATGCCGTAGAAATGTTTTGTTGGATCCCCAATTGTCTACAGAGGGCTTTCATGAATCTGGACGTGAATCTTGGGTCTCGATCACTGATGACCTTATTTGGAAGGCCAAATCGAGGAAACACGTGTTGGAAGTATAGTTGGGCTACTCCTTCCGCATTTATGGTTTCTTGACAGGGAATGAAGATCGCCATCTTGGTACAATCGTGATCTGTTACAGTTAGGATGGAATCGTGTCCGTCGGACTCCAGAAGTTTGACGATAAAGTCCACGGCCACCGTTTGAAATGGTAGCGCTTCTGGTACTGGTGTGATAGGCACCAAGGGGGCCTTTCGCGCTTGAGTATTGACCTTATGTCTTTGGCACTCGGCACACCCTTTGATGTATTGATACACTTCTTGCATCAGCTGAGGCCACCAGTAGTTCTCTCCTACAAGGTGAGTAGCCCGCGATATTCCTGGATGTCTGAACGCCGGCGGGTCATGATGGTCTTTGATAAGTGCCTTACGTTGTTCTTTATTAGCAGTGACTACCTTGCGTCCTCTTTTGTACCACACTCCGTGTTCCTTCTTTAGATTATGGGAGGTGATCCAGGGTGTCAGGGTTCGTAAGTTTTGATCAAACGGTTCTGATGTCGTAAGTTCAAGGGTATTGGTGCCATTGAGTAACATATGATCAGGCAATACTACGACATGGTTGTTATCATCTTCTCCTTGTCCATAATCTGGTCGTCTTGACAGGGCGTCGGCTCTTCCATTAGTCTGTCCTGCGACATGCTTGAGCGCGATATTGTACTCTGATAGTTCCAATACTTCTCGTGCTACACGTCGACTGATCCTCTGAGGGGCTCGCCAGTATTGTAGATTCGCATGATCTGTATATACTGTTGTTTGATGTGGTGATCCTGCGAGGTATTGACGCCAATGTCTAAGGGCTTTCACGATTGCAAGGAGTTCCAAGTCATATATGTCGTAATTTCGTTCGGCTTCAGATAGAGTGCTAGAGTAGTATGCCACCGGATGTCGTTTTTGATCAGGTCCCCGCTGAGTCAGAACAGCTCCCAGCGCGAACCCAGACGCGTCCACTTCGAGTTCGAATGGCTTCCTCAAATCGGGTTGAACTAGTACTGGTTCTGATGTAACCCGTCGCTTCAGTGTGTCGAACACTTTTTGTTGTTGTGTACCCCAATTCCATGTGTGACTTTTCCTAGTCAGGTTGTTAAGAGGCCGCGCCAGATGGGCGAATTGGTAGATGAAAGGATGGTAGAAATTGCAGAACCCTAAAAATGATCGGACCTGTTTCAGGTTATTGGGTGTTGGCCATTCTTTGATGCCCGTGATTTTGACAGGGTCCATACGTGTCACCCCCTTTTCAAGGATTAGCCCCAGATAATCAACGTGTGGCGCCTCCCATGTGCACTTCTCTGGTTTGAGGTACAAATTGTTCTTTTGGAACACTCTAAG
The DNA here is from genome assembly GCA_015025155.1 of Lactarius quietus. Taxonomy (NCBI): domain Eukaryota; kingdom Fungi; phylum Basidiomycota; class Agaricomycetes; order Russulales; family Russulaceae; genus Lactarius; species Lactarius quietus. The sequence goes on from WITN01000615.1 coordinate 33,226, forward strand.
AACGTCTTTAACCGCCATTCGATGGCCTTGTAGGGTAGTTGCCGTTGCAATGAGTACATCGTCCATATAGATAATGATCTCTGTTCCCCTTTTTGTATGTTCATCTTGAACGGATCGGAAGATATGGTTCATCATGTTCTGGAATGTGGCAGGGGAATTGGTAAGTCCAAAGAACCTGACTGTTGGTTCAAAGAGACCATATTTGGTTTTGAAAGCCGCTTTATGTTCGTCTCCTTGTTTGATCCGTACATTGTTATATCCCCATCGCACATCAAACTTTGTGAATATATGTGCGTCTTTTACTTGTGCGATGAGTTCTGGAATCAATGGGAGGGGGTATTTGTTTTTGACGGTGTACTCGTTAAGTTTGCGATAGTCTTGCACCGGTCGAAGCTTTCCATCTTTATTTTTGATGAAGAAGAAGGGTGATGCATACGGTGATTTGGATGGTTGAATGTATCCTTTCTGAAGCTGGGTGGATATAAACTCTCGGAGAGCCTCGTCTTCAGTTCCCGTTAAGGGATACGGTTTACAATTAATTGCCTTGGGTGCCCCTTCTTTTAGTTCAATTGCGTGGTCCCATTCCCTTGACGGGGGAAACCTTTGCGATTGTTCTTCATCAAATACGGCCGCGAACTCCTGATATTCTGTTGGTATTTCTTTCGATTGTGGAAGTGCTGCCGCTTGAGCCAAGTTGCTCGCGATGGTTGCAGGGTGGCTACATTCTTCTTCCAGCTGCTGTACGATCTGGTCTTTTTCAAGATCTGCAAGAGGGGTAGTGTAGATCCTTGAGATCGTGGGTCTGACCATAAGGTTTCTCCAATTTAGTGAGCGCACAACCACTGGTAAAAACCTTGTATCAATGGTGCTGCTCTTCCAATGGAAGCGGGGTTCAAATGTAGACAACCAGGGGTATCCCAAGATAAGATCTTCAAGGCCTAGATCTGTAACGAGAAATCACATTTGCCTTTCTTGACTTCCCATTCGAACTTCTAAATCGACATAATCCGTTAGCATCCCTGCTCGATTATTAGTCCCGTCGATGTTTCAGATTTTTCGAGGCCTCTCCAAACGTTGGGTTCCTAGCCCTAGTCTTTTGATTAGTCGGGAGTCGATGAAATTATCGGTCGCCCCTGAGTCCACCAGTATTTTTTTGTCGGCCATTGCACTCTGCATTCGAAATGAAACAGGGATTTTCATACTTCGATAGCGGGTAATGTACACGGAGTTACAGAGTGTGCGAATAGCTCTTGCCCAGGACGTTGGGTTCGAGCTCAAGAAAAATCCTTCCCCATAAAGACTTCCTGAATGAGTCGGTCCTTGTCATCGTCTTCCAGTCCTTTGATGGCCACCACCAGTTCCCGAGCGTTCGGCTTCTTATCTTCTTTCGTCTTGGCACTTTGTACTTGGGCATCCTCCTCTTGAGGGCTAGCTCGAGCTTGGGATATCTGCGACTTTAATGGGCAGTTGCGACTCATATGACCAGTCTTGCGACAACGGAAGCATTTCCCTTCGGTCATTAATTGAGTACGCTCGTCATCCGTTAATGCTGCCCTGGCTCGAGTGTGGCCTGCAGAGGTATCCATAGCATTGTCGTCTTTCCTTTTTAGTGCTTGCTGCCACTGGGGTTTGGTGAACTTCTTCTTTGTATCGTTCTGGAAGCGGCTAGTGAGATAAAGGTACTTCTGGTGTTGTTTGCGTGCTTCGTCTACCCAGTCTTCGAAGCTAACGAGGTGATCTCCGAATTCGATAACCTTTCTATGCAGCGCGTTTGGGAGTCCTCCGGCAAACATTTCGATGACTGCAGATTCTTGAAGGTCATGTCCCGCGAGTCGTGCAAGCTTTTTAAATCCTGCAACATATTCATCGAACTTCCCTTCCTTCATACGGTAATTCTTGAGCTCGTTCTTGGACTTTTGGGCAACCATCGTGTCAATGAATGCGTCTTTGAACCGGTCGAGCACGGTAACCCATAGATACTCATCCCAGATAGTGGCTCCTCCTGTGATTTGATCATGTAGCCACGCTACTTGTGCCCCAGTCCATTCGACAACGTATTCCCCTTTAACATAGGACAAGAAGAGCATGGTGCGGGTGAAGGGGCATTGCATGGTGTCAGCGTTCCAGTTGAGTCCTCGATAGATATTCCCCTTGAGGAGAAATTGTTCGGTTTTGTCTCAATCTCCATTAAAGGTTTGGGGTTCGTTGCCGACTAGCTTTCCATTAGTTCCCCGTCCTCCGGCTCCCATATCTCCCTGTCCTCCAGGCCCTCCATGGGGTGGTCCTGGATTGGGGTTACCACCACCACCTCCTCCTCTGGGTAGAGGATTGATATGAGCAGGTGGAGGTCCTCCTGGTTGAGGATCGCCTCCACCTCCTCCTCCTCCGCCGCTTGGTCCTCCCCCGGAAGGGAATCCTGGGGGTACTCCAAATCGAGCAGTTCGGCCCAATACAGTCGCTGGAGGGACAGTGGTAGTTGTTGCGATTTGTGACATTGTATAAGCCAGCGTAGGTAAACCAGAGATAGTACGGGTTCGGGTTGTGGAAACTTGCATGGGTACGTGTTCAGCCAATTGAGCAAGCTTTGTTTCTTCGTCCTCTTGTTGCGATGTAGTGGGAATCTTAACGTCTTTGTCTGATTCATCTCCTGCGTCTGATGTGAACTGCAATCGTTCTTCTGGTGCGCTGTCTTCTTGTCCGTCAATGGGACCCCACTCTGATCGGTCAACCTTTTCCGGTTCAGAGATGGATAATTGTAACTGGTGGAGGGAATCGGGTGGTCGGGTGATCTTCCAGTCACCACTTCGTTGGCTTTGTTGGGCTGTTCCCCACTCGAGTGTGGAGAAGTCAAATTCGACGGGGATGTCGATCTTCTCGAATTTGCTGTAAGCAAAGTAGCCGGAGCGTGTATTATCAGGGTCGTCTTTCCAGAATGCTCCTTTGAGGAATCTAATGGGAACGTTTCGCTCTCCTCTGCGTTCGAGTCGTTTGTTCGTTGGGTACGCCATGGCGAAAGAGAGGTCTGAGTTAATGTTACATTCGACTGGACGTATCGACTCGACTTGAGTAGCGAGCGTGGAGTACCAGTTATGCGAGGGGTTCGAGTGTCGGTGTCTGCGTAGCGACTGCCAAACCTCCCCCGATGAGGGTTGTGGATATGGTGTCGACAGTATGCGAGAGTGTAGGGTATCACCCTAGGCGGAGTAGTGAATATACGAGCAATGGAATGGATACGAAGTATTTCCAATCGTCGTAGAGAAGAAGGTTGGAACTGACAAGTCGACTGGACTTGGATGCAGCCCATGGGGTATGACAGCGTGAAGTCGATGAGATTCAAGAACTCAGACCTAAGGTCCTCATACGGTATGAGTACATGTTAAATACGAATTGAGCAACGCCACTACTGGTAATTGCGGTACTAGGATCGCCACCAATACTACTAGTACTCGTACTAGTATGATGTCATATGGAACTGCGCCGAACGAGACAGAAGGTTACAGTTAGTAATGAGGAGTCATGGGGTCGAGAAGGTGCGTGGGGTGTAAGAGGTACGAATCAAAATGTGAAAATGGTCCCAATGATAGTCCATATGATACTGAACACTGTAACAAAAGTTTGGACGAAACGATCAATGTAGGAGGCACGCGCGGATAAACGTAACAATAGAGCAGAAGCCAGCGTAGCGTAGAGCAGAAGCCAGCGTAGCATAGAGCAGAAGCCAGCATAGCATTAGGGAAGCCAGCATAGAGTTAGGGAAGTTGGCATAGCATTAAGGAAGCTGGCATGATATTAGGAAAGCCAGCAAAGTGCAGCATAGGTGGGAAGCCAGTCTATCATCAATCAGCATAACATTAGTGGGAGCTAACAGAGCACTGGCAGGAGCTGGCAAAGTGTATTGCTGAAGCCTATATAAGCCTGAAAGAAGTTTTAAAAGCCTGTGCAGATTTAGTTTTAATTTTGTCTATAGTCTTTAATGTGTCATACATTGTGCTTTCATTTTATTATAATTTAATGGCAGAAGCCTGCAGTGGATGTGAGTGTGCAGTCTTTTAATTGTGTTGTCTTTTAATTGTGTTGTCTTTTAATTGTGTTGTCTTTTAATTGTGTTGTCTTTTAATTGTGTTGTCTTTTAATTGTGTTGTCTTTTAATTGTGTTGTCTTTTAATTGTGTTGTCTTTTAATTGTGTTGTCTTTTAATTGTGTTGTCTTTTAATTGTGTTGTCTTTTAATTGTGTTGTCTTTTAATTGTGTTGTCTTTTAATTGTGTTGTCTTTTAATTGTGTTGTCTTTTAAATATGCTGTATTTTAAATGTGTTGTCTTTTTAATGTGCTGTTTTTTTAATTGTGTTGTGTTTTAACTGTGCTGTATTTGAAGTGGGTTGTAATTTAAATGTGTTGTGTTTATTTTGTGTTATATTTGTGTTTTAATTTTCGGACTTGCCTTCCTTTTTGGGTGTGGGACAGTGTCAGCCCTTAAAAGACCGCTTTTCGCTTACAAATTCACCACCTTCCATATTTAGGCAGATTTTCCTTTTTCGGACTTTCCCACCTTCCTTCGACTTTTATTATATAGATTGAAATAAAAAATTATTTGTTAATTATTGAAGTCACATGAGCACAAGTAATTATATGTAAAAGAATAATGGGCTGGGAAGAGAGGATGCAGGAGGCCAAGGAAGCCAAGGAGAGGCAAGGAGATGGCAGGAGGGAGGGAGAGGGAGGAGGTGAGAGGGAGGGAGAGGGGGCGAAAAGTTGTGGGACCTACATTTAGTTGCCACTCCAGATAAGAGCACATCTCATGCTCCACCTCTGGTTGATCTCCCAGAGCGTGAAGATTGCCTGGAGAGGGGGTGAGGGAGAGGAAGAGGGAGAGGGGCTGAGGGAGAGGGAGAGGAAGAGGGGGTGAGGGAGAGGGAAAGGAATAGGGAGAGAGGAAGAGGGAGAGGGAGAGGGGGAGGGGGAGAGGGAGAGGGAGAGGGAGAGGGGGAGGGGGAGAGGGAGAGGGAGAGGGGGAGGGGGAGAGGGAGAGGGAGAGGGGGAGGGGGAGAGGGAGAGGTGAGGAGAGGGAGGAGGAGAGGGCAAAGGGGTGAGGGAGAGGGAGGGAAGCAATGGAGAAGGAGGAGAGGGGAGAGGTAGAGGGAGAGTGTTATGAATGCACCAAGACACTTACTGTCTGGGCATGACCACCACAGTAAGCAGTAATTGGTCATGGACTTATACACTGTCATCTTGTTGTGTCATTCATGTAGTTGGCTTACTGATTCTGAGGATCGTTGTACTAGGACTTACTCACCACTAGGATAGTTGTACTAGGGTTTATGACTTGTACTATACTCTTAGCTGCACTTCAAAGCCAGTGCGTACTTATATATAAGCTAGTACTGTAGAAGACAAAGCCTTCAGCTTAGTCTTCTTGACTATCACCGTCAATTGTAACAAGTCTCTTGTCTCTTCCATTCTCTGCTCTTTCACAAGTCATCCCTTTGTCTAAAAGTCGCCCTTCGATTGGCTGACTGTTGAGCCTGTCTTTGCACAGCCCTAGTTCCTAAGAAGAGGACTAGTGGGATCGCTCCGTATATTCACTAAGTTGTTCAGTGCTGCATCTTCCAATCTCTGCCTAAGTCAGGCAAGCGTTAGGTGATAACGCAACAGAGAGGGGGTGAGAGGGAGGGAGGAGGAGAGGGAGAGGAGAGGCGAGAGAGGAGGCGATGGAGAGGGAGGAGGAGAGGGTGAGAGGGCAAGGGAGGAGGAGAGGGAGAGGGAGATGAGATGAGAGGGAGGGAGGAGGAGAGGGAGAGAGGGAAAGGGGGAGGGGGAGGGAGAGATGAGGTGAGGGAGGAGAGGGCCAAAGGGTGAGGGTGAGGGTGAGGGTGAGGGTGAGGAGGTGAGAGTGAGGGAGGAGGAGAGGGAGAGGTGAGGTGAGGGAGGAGGAGAGGGAGAGGGGGTGAGAGCGAGAGCAAGGGAGGAGGTGAGGGAGAGGGAGGGGAGAGGGGGAGAGGGAGAGGGAGAGGGTGCGAAAAGTTGTGGGATCTACATTTAGTTGCCACTCCAGATAAGAGCACATCTCACACTCCACCTCTGGTTGATCTCCCAGAGCGCAAAGATTGCCTGGCTGGCCAATTAGGTGAGGGGGCAAGGGCAAGGTAAGGGAGTGAGGGCGGAGGCTAGGGGGCAAAGGAGCGAGTGAGGAGGGAGGGCGAGGAGTCAAGGGAGGGAGGGAGACAGCAGAAGGGAGGGAGAAGGAGAGGAGGCGGTGAGGCAAGGGCGAGGGAGGGAGGAGGCAATGGAGAGGAGGCAAGGGAGGGAGGGAGAGGGAGAGGAGTAGAGGGAGAGAGGGAGAGGAGGTGAGGGAGAGACATGAGCTGTGAAAGATGGGATGGAACTACTGTGACTAAAGGGAATTATGTATGCGTGAAGGGTGCTGGGGCAGTCTGGGGCAGCACAACTGTCGGGTATGGCTCATGACTGGCAAAGACATTTGGGTGAGCAGCAGAGAGGGCAGGAGGGAGAGACCAAGTGAGGGAGACCGAGGGTGAGAGAGGGTGGCAGACCAAGACAGGGAGAGAAAGGCAGAGTCTGGATGAGGGAGACAGACATAGAGCAAGTGAGCAAGACAGAAACAGAGTGAGAGAGCAAGGTAGACCAAGACAAAGTGGGGGAGAGAGAGGAAGGGAGAGCGGGAGGGGAGGAGCGAGGGAGGCCGATGAGTCAGTGGGGAGTCCACAAGAGTGTGAGCAAGAGGGGAGAGAGCCAGGATTGAGGGAGGCTGAGTGAGAGAAGGTGGGGCACAGCAAGGCAAGGAAGGGCGATGCAGGGAAAGAGGAAAGGAAGGGAGGTAGAGTGAAGGGGTGGAGGTGGGCAGAAATGGGCAGATTCACACAATACTCCAAGAGGAAGACACAACGATTTATTTAGTACTATCTAATACAACACTGCTACTCTATTGAGGGTGGGGAGGTTGAGAGTATAAATGGCCCTAGGGACAGTATGCAGGAGATGAGCCATGTGCATACATTGCAGAGGGGTAAGCAGCGGGCATGGGATACCACCTAAGGCATGCCAAGGATGACGGGAGTCCAGACGAGGGAGTGTGGTGCGTTCCAGTGAACTGTGAAGGGCTGGTGGCAGAGGCAGTGGTGGCATAGGGATATGCACCCAAATTGAGCACTGTGGGAGGTGTGGCGTACCACGCATGAGGCACTGGACGAGGAGGGAGAGGTGCCGAAGAGGGCAGCTGTAACTGGAGGGGGGAAGGAGATTGGGGGACAGATGGCATATGGGTGCCAGTGTGCTTGTAGCCATGCTTGCATGGCTGTGAGAGAGTGGGCTCTGCTCCATCGGCTGTGGCTGTGGCACATGCACGGGCTTCAGCGTTCTGAGCAACGGATTGTGTGTTGGGTGCAGTACTTCTCCCTGAGGTCACCCCTCTACTGTATGTGTCTGTGTCTTGCAAACAAGGTTGCTTGTGATTGAGGTCCCTGATGTGTTGTGTCGCTGGGGGTTCAGGGGAAGAGCATGTTGTAGTCTGGCGAGGTTGCTTCCGAGTCCGTTGTGGTGCACCCATGTGCTGGGCAGTTTCTGTCCACGTGTTTTGGTTGGGGTGGATACTCTCCTTGTCTGAGAGCAGGCCTTCCAAGGACCTGGAGCTCTTAACAACTGCTGTCAGGTGGGCCTCAACCAAGTGGAGACTCCTGACTGTGCCAGGGGAAGAGGGTGCACCCTCGCTCAGGAATTCCCTGAGAACCTGGATCACCTTTTCCATAATAGATGCTGCAATTGAATCACTGCACTCATCTGGTTCTGGTAAGCTCTCTGGTTCAACTGGGGGGGTTACAATGGGTACAGGGGCAGGGGTGGGATCTCCTGTCATCAGCTCCAACTGTTTGCTGTTTCTAAAAAAAGTGGGCAGTGGTGGCAACATGCTTGCAGAGCCAAACTCTCAGCCAGTCAGGACAGTCGCAAGACTGTGTGCTAAGGTTAACAAGATATGTACGCAAGGTCACTGTTGCCAATTGCACGTAATAGTGATTGGCTCCATGTGTGTGGATGGAGTTGGTATCAATTTCTGGGGCTCTCATGAGAATCTCCCTGCAATGCTTCTCAGCCAGATTTGAGCCATCAAACCTGAGCTTCTGGCTATTATGGTGGGTCTCGTAATGCAGAAGCATGTGTTGAACAAGCATGTACATGAAATGGTCAGCACACTGATTCCACTTGCCCTTAGGCCACAGTGCCTTCAAGATATGATGATAACTAGTAGATAGCATTAGATTAGAGTGATCCCTCTGATTTTCCGAGGCGATAAGAAAACTTACAACTTGAGTAACATGTGTGTATCACCTTGGAAGATTGAGCAATTTTTGCGATGGATCCCAGACCAGAGGGGTATCATGCACATCCAATTCAACCTGAGATAAGCTACAAGGCTCTGGGGCACTGAAGCATCAGTCTGGATCTCCTGCCAGAAAGAATCAAATTTATTTTGATTGGAAGTTTTTACCCATGCACAGATGCATTCCCAAAAGCCCCAGGAATGCTTCCTTGCAGAAATGCATCTGGATCACGTAGAGCATGTGCCACCAGCACAGTAGTACCTTTGAATCCAGATAGATGGCTGTGATGGCATTCATTTGCACCTTGTTGTGATTGGTCATAATGATTGCTGGTGAGATCTCCAGGCTCCGTACTTTTACAAAATTCAAGAAATATGTTATTGTCGCTTCTGTTCCACTTGATGACAACATTCAAGCGACTGGGATGCCTGTGGAGTGGAAACAAATTAGAGGCTATCCATAATGGAAATATGCCACAAAGCGTACCATGTCCCCATAGATCTCTCACAAGCAGGGTAAAAAGCTGCCACCCTGCATACTGAGTGGTATTATGAGTGGCATCAATAGATACAAAATTATTTCCCAGTGCTAAAAAGTGGTCCCTCTGAAATTTTGTTTGAATGCAAAAGACAAAAGAGTCCTGGGATAGTCCGGATTCAGGTGGCAGGGGGACTCTTTTGTCTTTCAGGGCACACTCGGCACTGCCCTGCTGGAGCTGGAGGACCCAAAGGTGGAGGGAGATCACGTCATTATTGTCTAGACAGATCTCCACGTCTTTCACAATCCTGTCAAAATGCGACCTATAAGGGACCCTAGGAAGCAAGGGGACTGCAGAGGAGGATATAAGGCTAAGGGTACTTTTTCCGTCCTCTGCAGGATATAAGAACCTGACTAAGCTACTACTAATTAAGGAAACTTGACTTGGAGCATTGTACAGACACAAACAGACAAGAGAACGAAAGGCACAACAAATAACACTCCCCCATGAATGTGCAAGGCTCCAAACCACTAACTGAACAAACCAAGCATTTCTGCACACTTCTGAATCTTCAGTTGATCCAGAGCCTTTGTGAAGATGTCAGTGGCCATCTCCTGTGTTGTCACAAAGGTGGGAGCAATCAGGCCATCCTGAACAGCATCCCTAAGCCAAAATAGGCGAAGTGCAAGGTGCTTCATCTTGCTGTGGTGCTCTGGGTTCTTGCTCACTGCAATGGCGGACTGATTGTCCATTCTGAGCACTGATGGACCAGAGATGTCATAGCCAAGCTCCCCCATGAATTGGCGCATCCAGAGGATCTCCTTGCCTGCCTCAACAGCTGAGATGTGCTCTGCTTCAGTTGTGGACAAGGCAACCAACGGCTGCAACTTAGAACTCCATGAGACTGCTCCAGAACCAATCTTGACCACATAGCCACCAGTAGACTTGCCATTGTCTGGGTTTCCACCATGATCAGCATCAGAGTAAGTGATGAAGGGTTCAGGCGAAGTGGAAGGCTGGTAGACAAGCTTGTGGTGCATTGTGCCCTTTAAGTAGCGAAGCACATGCTTGGCAGCTTGCCAGTGAGCTGGACAAGGGTTGGAGTTGAATCTGGCAAGAACTCCAGCTGCATAGGTGATGTCTGGCCTTGTGGTGATGGCCAGATACATGAGAGAGCCAACAGCAGAGATATAGGGGTATTGGCACATCTCAGAGGCTTCTGAATCATTCTGAGGGCACATGGAGGTGGAAAGACAAGTTCCAGGATTAAGAGGAGTGGAGACAGACTTGGCATCGCTCAGACCATGCTCCTGGATGAGATTGGAGATGAATTGGCTCTGGGAGATGGAGAGGCAATGATTGGGACGATCCCTGTGGATTTCTATGCCCAGGAGCTGAGTGGTAGGTCCAAGATCTTGCAGTTTGAAGTGCTGGGAGAGTTCTTGGATGACTGAGTCAATCTTGGCTCCATCTTTGCAGGCAAGTGTGATATCATCGACAAAAACAGGCATAAGAAGTCTCATATCATCCCTGAGGTAAAGGTAGAGCCCATGGTCTGATTGGAGGCGATTAAAGCCCATGGAGGAGAGTGCAGAGTGAAGGGTCTTGTTCCAGACTCTGCCTGCTTGCTTCAAGCCATAGAGCGACTTTATGAGCTTGCAGACATGATCAGGACCTCCCACTTCAAATCCCTCTGGCTGCTTCATGTAGATCTCTTCCTCAAGAGTGCCATTGAGATAGGCATGAGATATGTCCACAGAGCGAAGCTCAAGGTCTTCCAGAGCAGTCAGAGCAAGAACAATGTGAATGGTGGAGTATCTGACAGTGGGAGCAAAGGTCTCCTTGAAATCAAAGCCTGGATGCTGAGAATAGCCCTTGGCAACCAGCCTGGCCTTGTAGCGGTCCAGGGAGCCATCTGCATTGTGCTTCACCTTCATGAACCATCTGGAGCCAATTGCACGCTTCCCAGGGGGCAGGTTCACAATCTCCCAAGTGCCATTGAGTCTGTGAGCCTCCATCTCTTCTTCACAAGCCTTCTGCCATAACTCTGCATCAGAACATCTCTGGGACTGGCCATATGATGTGGGCTCAGGTGCAAGGGCCACACCAGCTTGGATGAGGTCCAAGGGATCTTCAGAGTCGCTGGAATCGTCATCTGAAGACTGCACTGCTGGTGTGGGCACCCTGGGCTGCCTGTAGCGCTCTGGGACAGCCCATTGCTCTGGCAGCCACTGATCTCTAGGACGCCTGGAGCGCTGAGGGCGAGGTGGTGCAGGAGGAGCTGGTGCAGGAGCTGGTGAGGGAGAAGGGGCAGGAGGAAGAGAGTGATATGTGGAAGGAGGTGTTTGATAATCAGCTGGAGTGCTTGGAGGCAACATGGGAAGGACAGGAGCAGCAGGAGGGACAGGAGGAACAGGAGGCAGATCAGAAGCAGTAGGGCCATCTCCCCCATGAACTGGCTTCTGTGGAGCTAGTGGAGCATCCAGAACATCATCAAAGATGTCTGGAAGTGTGCAGGAAGTCAGGGGGGTCTCAAGGAGTGTGTCAGGACGAGGGGGAGGGAGGTGGGTAACAGAGTGCCTCTGAAGCATGAAGTAGCACTCATCAAAGTCTGCTCTCTCCGAAATGACCACCTTCTTGGTCACAGGATTGTAGAATTTCCAGCCCTTGTAGCCCTGAGGGTATCCAATGAAGACACACTTCTCCATGTGTGCTCCAAGGCTCCCAAGTGGTCACTTGTCCCTCTGAATGAGCACATAAGCAGTACAGCCCCAGACCCAAAGCATGGAAAGATCTGGTTTGCTCCCATAGAAGGCTTCATGTGGAGTCATGTCAGGGAGTGCTGAGGTGAGTAGCCTGTTGCTGGTGTGAATAAAAGCAGCCAGTGCCTCTCCCCAGAAGGCTGTAGGCATCCCAGACTCATAGAGCATAGAAACCACACCTTCCTCCATCGTCCTATTGCTCCTCTCTGCAACCCCATTCTGCTGTGGGCGATTCCTGACAGTGTGCTGCCTCTGGATGCCATGCTCAATGCAGAATGCCTCAAACTCCCCAGACATGTACTCCCCACCCTTATCATCCCTCAGAGTGCCCAGTTTCGATCCAGTGATGTTCTCAGCCCAAGCTTTGAACTGCTTGAATGCAGCAAAGGTCGCTGACTTTCACTTCAGGAGGTAAACTGCCTTGAAGCGAGAGAAGTCATCGATGAAAGTGACCCAGTAGCGATACCCTTGATGTGTGGGTACCTTCACAGGGCCATGGACATCACTGTGGACGAGTTGGAGTGGTTTTGAGGCTCTGGAGGTGGATGGTGGAAAGGGATCTGCATGCATCTTGCCAGCTTTGCAGGCTTCACATACTGGATCAGGGTCTGCTTGTGAATCAAGTCTAAAACCCATCACCAGGTTGCCTGAATGCAGCTTTCTGATGCCTGCCAAGTGGTGGTGGCAGAGGCGACGATGCCAGAGGTCCCAGTCCAAAGGGAGAGTGGTGGCAGATGAGAGGGAGGCGAATTCTTCCACAGGAATGGTGTCCCCAACCAGAAATGCAGCATTTGAGGCCCCAGTTTTCACTTGGAAGGCTATTCTGTTGTCCCTGATGAAGTGTATGGTGTCTTGCTCAATACAGACAGTGAAATGGCGATGGAGAGTGAGGTATAGCACAGAAAATAGTTTACTGCATAGAGCAGGGACATAAAGAACATTAGAGAACTCTAGAGGAGCCATTTCCTGTCCATTAACCACAGGATTGAAGTGAACTGACCCCACCCCCTCAGAATACACCACAGACCCATCAGCCAGCCTTATTTGGACTCTATGTGGCTTCAAATTTCGCATCCAGTGCCTATGGCAAGTCATATGAGCTGAGGCGCCAGTGTCTGCATTCCAGGAGGTGTGAGAGTCATGCTGGAATGAGGATGAAGAAAGGGCACTTGCTGAGGCAACTGAAGCGGACTGTGAGGTGTCTGAGGGTGTCTGAGACGATGTGGAGGCAGGGGAAGCTGTGGAAGATGAAGGGAGGTTGTGCTGGCGGATCAAGCGCTCCTTGAGGAAGCACTTAGCGTCAGTATGGCCAAGGCGAGAGCAGAAGTCGCATTTGGGGCGACCTGGAGCGCTGTTCTGGGAGTTAGAGGTGGATGGAGCAAGAGGGGTGGACTGGGAGTTATAGGGAGGCTTGGGGCGCAATCTGGAGGGTTGCTGGTGAAGCAGCAAAGGCAGAAGAGGTGCCAGAGAGGTTGGAGCGAGTCTGATCCATGTTTCTGAGCGATTGGATGACTGACTGCTTGTCAAACTTGTCCAGGACTGAAATTGTGCGAACTACATCGTCAAATGAGTGTGGGAGCGCCCTGATGATTGCCATAGCAGCCAGCTCATCATACAGGTTGTCCAGAGTGAAGGAAGTGGGGGAAAGCGACTTTATGGCCCTAATCTGCTCATCCACCTTGTTAATGAGTGAATCTAGGGACTCTGAGTCGTCCTTCTGAGTGGAAAGGAGTGTGTGTGTTACGTGCAAGCTGCACGTGAGCCTGACTTAGGCTGCACAAATGTAAACGCGGTGACTTAGCAAGATCTGGACTCTAGCTCGAAGGCAGAGTATCGCCTCAACGCTCGAAGGCGGAGTTGTTGATGATGAACCTTGTTTGTGTCGCGACCCCGAAGGATGAGAGAAGAGAGAACACGACTTGGATAGAACGTGAGAAGTGTACAAGAAATCCAAGCTATCGACCACAACAGTCGATAGCTTCCTTATATAGTACCCTACTGCAGCCCGCCTTCGTCAGCGAGACCGCCACTACTACTACTACTACTCCCTGCTGTGTAATCGTCCACGTCTGCTCAGTAATCATACAGTAATCGCCTCAGTCATCTCATCAGTAATCGTCCATGTATTGGTAAGTATTAGAGAGCGACTCGTCATCTCCCTTACCATGCTCAACCCGCTGTGTTTCTAGACTCTCTCCCGACGTCCCCTGAGTTATGGGTTAGGTCAGCTACATACTATGACCTGGGACGTTACATCACCCCCTTCACAAGGGTGAGCGCCCTCGCTCCACTACCCAATTGGGCACCGCCGTTAGTCCGACATCAGTCTCGTGCTCGTCCCGTATCCTCAGAATGGCGTGAGCCCTACCCAGTCGTTTCGCCGAGTGTCGCGAGCGGTCAACGTGGACGAAGATATCGTCCTCGAGTTTCTTGATGGCCGCTTCCAGCTCCTTGATGACCTCCTGGGACGCGCGGTAGCGCCTCACTTCGGCGGCCAGGGAGATATCTCCCAGCCTTGCAAGGGCTTCGTCTACCTGGCGTCGTCCCCGGAAGTCAGCGCGAAGGTATTGTAAATCTTCGCGAGAGTACTCAGCTGCGGGCCCCATGTCCCGACATGGCTCGGCGTGTATGTCTCCTCGGTATATTGGCGAGGCCCTCCCCATCGTTCCGAAGACTTCTGGGTTGTCAAGCATCCTTACCCGCACATAACGAGCGGGGATGCGACGCCCCTCATGTTCGATCACCATGGGTACCCAGTTCATCCCGTTGTTGAGGACGAAGCCGCTGGGGGTAGGCGATAGGGTACGGATAGGGCGCCTCGGCGCATCCGCTCGGCGCGTATGGATGGGTGAGGTATCGCGTGCTTCAGCGTATGATGGTAGCCCTCGCATGGCGTACCCTTCCTCCGCAGTCGGTCCGTAGATGACAGCAACCGCAGGTGCTCGTTCTTCGTCATCCATGGTTTCTGGGGCAACGTCCGTGACGTCTTCTTCGTTGTCGAATCGGGGGGGAATGCGCATGGGAGCGCAGTGACAGTAGTCTTGGGGGTTATCGCATCTTGTACAGATGATGTTGGCATCGTGATATGAGCCGTTGGAGGACTCATCGCTGTTGTAGTGGTCGACGGCGGTAGTGGATGTGATGGCGGTGGAGGACTGGAGGATACTTGCCGCAGTAGCCTCTGTATCCTCATCCGTCTCTCCCTCGGCGTCATCTTCGTTACTTGGTCCAACCGCCATGAGGTCATCACCTCCTTCAACAACCCGTAGTCCCTCCTCATCCGTCTCCACTCTTCCGCTTGCGGGTGTGGGGAATCGCCGGCGAGCCTCGGCCAGGTCCCGCTCTCGTTGTTCTCGGTCTTGTTCTGCGACTGCTCGGACGTGCTCAATTGCGGAGCAGAAGGGATCGTCCACGTTGTTGTTGGAGTCGTATGTGGTGAGCTCGTCGACAGGAGGGAAGTCGAGGTTGATGATGGTGAGTGGGACATTAGTCATTGTAGTGGGGGTTGGTGTCTTTGCTCGTCTGGCCATCGCTGTTTTATGTGAATTTCGGCGTCTGGATTGGCCCGCTTGAACTTCCTTATCTCTGCTTCCGCATGAACGTCGTCCCACGGGACCCACTGGTTGTCCGAGTCGGGATAACCCTTCCATTTGATGAGATATTGGAGTTTGCGCCCTCGTCCTTGTCTTCTCGAGTCTAGTACCTTTTCGACCTCGTATTCTTCCACGTCCTCTACCAATTCAGGTGGTGGGCGCTGATAGTTTGCGCCATGAATCAGCGTTTCTTTGTAAGGCGTGAGAAGATCTGTGTGAAACACATCATGGATGCTCCACTGCGTGGGAAGTTCGAGTCGATAGTTGACAGGAGACATCACCTGGACAATCCGGAATGGTCCATGTCTCCTGGGCGCAAGCTTTGTGGTTGGCTGGTTGGTTCGCAGATGACGTCCTTCTAGCCACACTCTGTCTCCTATCTGATATTTGGGGGTGTCACGATGCTTGACCCATGACTGTTGCGCTCGGCGCATTTGATCTTGTGCTTGACTCCTTATCTCCTTCAATTGTTCTAGTCTGGCTGTGACCCGTGGTATGGGTGATACTTATCCGTCCAATTAGTATGTGGGTGATATCCCATCAGTAACCTAAATGGGGTTTCGCGTGTGGATTCGTTATTCCAATTATTATGCGCGAACTCAGCTAGTGCTAGATGGTCGGCCCAGTTATTTTGTCTCTCGTTGGCCCAGAGCCTGAGGTATTGCTCCAGCCATTGGTTGGTTCGTTCCGATTGTCCGTCCGTTCGTGGGTGATAGGCAGTCGAAATATTCTGTTGTATTCCCAGAATTCGACATAGTTCTCTTGTGAATTTGGACGCGAATCGGGGGTCTCGGTCGCTAATCAATTTTGTTGGTAGGCCAAACCGTGCGACCACATGTTTGGCGTATAGGGCCGCTGTCTCTTCGCCGGATATTTCCTCTTTACACGGTATGAATATCGATGCTTTGGAGCAATCGTGGTCAGTGACTGTGAGTATGGAATCGTACTCCCTTGACTTTGGGAGTTTGGTGATGAAGTCGAGCGCCACTACCTCGAATGGTGTTGCTTCGGGTTTTGGGAATATTGGTTGTAGCGGTGCTTTTGTCTTTTGTGTGTTGACTTTGCATCGCTGGCACTCCGCACATCCTCGTACATATTCGGCGATATCTTGTTTCATCGTAGGCCACCAGTAGTGGCGTTCCACCAGCTGGGTCGTCCGATTTATTCCTGGGTGTCCGTGAATCGGGGGGTCATGATGTGTAGAGATCACTTCTCTAATATCTGCTGTCGTCCCCGTAACGACTAGTCTTTGTCCTTGGTACCACCAGAGTTCGTCCGCTTTGGTTAGTTTGTGGGGATCGACCACTTGCGTATCCTTTGCTCGTCCTGCTGTGGTTGGGTGTCCATTGCACGTACAAACAGGTTATCCGGTAACACTGTGACGTTTTCGTTGTCCTTCTCTCCTTGGTCGTAGTCGGTTCGTCGTGATAGTGCGTCGGCTCTTCCATTTGCGGTTCCCTTGACATGGTGTATTTCGAAGTTGTACTCTGCCAACTCTAGTACCTCTCTGGCGATTCGTCGGCTTATTTTCTGGGGATCTCGCCAGTAACGCAGGTTGAGATGGTCCGAGAATATGCGTACTTTGTGTGGAGATCCGGCTAGCAGGTGTCTCCAATTCCTCAACGCCTTTACGATAGCCAACAACTCCAGGTTGTAGATATCATAGTTCGTTCGGCGGCATTGAGTGTTGCTGAGTAGTATCCCACGGGGTGTCGTTTTCCATCTGATTTCTTTTGTAGTAGCACTGCTCCTACCGCGAATCCTGACGCGTCCACTTCTAGGTCGAATTGTTGTCTTTGATCTGCGTGTGCTAGTATGGGCTCTGTTGTTACTCGTTGTTTTGAGTGTATCGAATGCTGTTTGATGTCTCGTCGTCCATTGCCATGGTTCATCTTTGCGCGTAAGTTCATTCAATGGTTTGGCAATGTTTGCAAAGCCTCTGATGAATTGCCTGTAAAAGTTGCAGAAACCAAGGAAGGATCGTACATCCTTGACTGATGTAGGAGATGTCCAGTCGCGAACACCCGAAATTTTGATGGGGTCCATGCGTGTTACCCCCTCTTCAAGGATTACCCCCAGGTAATCAATGCTGGACGCGTTGAATACGCATTTTTCTGGTTTGAAGAAGAGGTCGTGTTTTTGAGCGACTTCCAGGAATCGCATCGCACACTCGCCTTTTTTGATGTTGTTCGAGTGTATTTTCCTGTCGTTTTGTGGCTATTGGCGATGTCGTCCATGTAGACCCGAATGGTCGTTCCCTGGGTTCGTGTTTTGCTATCGTTGGTTGGTATATTTCGTTCATGAAACTTTGGAACGTCGCTGGTGAGTTACACAGTCCAAAGTACATGACGGTTGGTTCAAAGAGTCCACGTCGTGTTTTGAACGCGGCTTTGTGTTCGTCTCCTTCCTTGATTCGTATATTGTTGTATCCTTGGCGAACGTCCAATTTGCTGAACATTGCGCTCCTCCAAGGTCTCTGATAAGGTCGTCAATGAGTGGGAGTGGGTATTGATTTCGTATTGTCCATTCGTTGATTCGTCGATAGTCCTGTACGGCCGTAGCTTTCCGTCCTTCTTTTAATGAAGAAGAATGATGATGCGTACGGGGACTTGGAGGGACGGATGTATCCCTTTTCCACTTGTTCGTTGATGAAATCGTCCAATGCTGCATCTTCAACTCTTGTCATTGGATAGACTTTGCAGTCTATTACATCGGGTACTCCTTTCTTGAACTCGATTGCGTGGTCGCAGCTTCTTTTTGGAGGAAACCGCTTTGATTCTTCTTCGCTGAATACCCTTTTAAAGTGTTGGTATTCTGCTGGTATCTTGACCTCCGCGGTGTATTGTTTGGCGTCCACTGCGAGTTCTACTGCTGATCTTCGTCCATATATTTGTTCTTTTAGGGTTGTCACGATTTGTTCTTTTGCTTCTGTCGTGAATGTCCGCGACACCCTCTCGTCCTCTTTTTCTTCTGTTAGCAGTTTTGCTAATACTGCTTTCTGTCGTTTGGGTTAATCGATCGTAGCACTATAGGAAGTTGTTTCTCATCTATAGTGGCATGGCGCCAGCTGAACCTTGGTTCATAGGTGGCGAGCCATGGATATCCTAGCAATATGTCCTCTTTTCCGATATCGGTGATGAGGAATCTCATCTCTCTTCTTGTTTTTTCCCGTTTCCACATTGAGCGTGAGGTAGTGTGTGATCTGCCCCGCTTTATTAGTGGTATCGTCGATGTTATAGATGTTTTTGGGCTATCTAATGCCGTTGTCCCAACCCCATTCGCTTGACGAATTGTGGGTGGATAAAGTTGTCGGTGGCTCCAGAGTCCACTAACGCTTTGATGTCGGCCATATTGTAACTTGCACGAATGGATACTGGTACTCGCATAGATCGGTAGCGCATAATGTACACAGAGTTACAACGTATTGCCCTTACCCAGGCCGCCGGGTTCAGGCGCTTCCAAAATCCTGTCCCATCAGTTGCTGTAGCCAGGTCTTTCACCTCTTCATCGTCTCCTGCTACTCCTCGTAACCATTCCGCTGCTTTTTCTTCTTGGTTGGCGCGGTTTCGGGGGTCCTTGTCTGTACATCGCGACGCCTCCTTGGTTGTCTGCAGTCGCGGCTGATGTGTCCCATCTTCTGGCAGTTGTAAACACTGCGTTTGGCTATGGTCTCGTTTGAACTGCCTCTGTATGAACCCTCCTCGGGGTGGGAACGGCGGTTGTGGGGGCCTAGCGTTCCTAGGATGGTTCGCTATAATGTCTTCGGCTCCTGCCAGTCGTCCTCGACGCGATCTGCAGATGTGTCCATTCGGTCGTCTTCTGTAGTGGGGCTAACAACTTAGCTAGTGCTCCTCCTGTGGTTCGTCCTGGTTTGAAAGCGTCTAGTTTCCCCTGACCGTCTGCATGTGGATCCATTTTTGCTGTCTTTTTAGAGCGGATTCTCTCCATTCTTCGTAATTCCGGGGGTCGTTCATGTTGGTACATTGTTTCATAGAGGCGCGCGGTAGTCCTCTTGTGAAGTATTTGAGCGTTGCTCTGCGTTAATATTGTATCCCGCATGTCGAACAAGCTGTTCGAATTGGGCGATGTAGTATCGATTTTTCCATCCTTCATTGTGGATGCCGGCGTCGAGTTGAGCTTGCGCTCGTTCCTTGCTGAGGACGTCCCCGAATTGCCGTTGAAAGGCGTGTAGCAGGTTTTCCCACAGCCTGTTGTCGAATTGGTTGGTCCCCGTTGTGACTTCAGTTGACGAGCCACCTGCTCGCGGACATTACCCATTGGTTGACCGCGTTTCCTTGAATGTACGTGAGGAACAACACGCCTTTTGTACTTGTTTAT